>SRLM01000543.1:10808-65195 GCA_015708895.1 Populus ilicifolia
GATGAGAACTTTGAAATGAAATATTAAAGTAAGGATTAAACAATGATAATAACAAATGTCAAGGTTAGAGATTCCACTAATGATATGTCAAACAAGTATAATATAAACTCTTATTATTCAATTGGAAACCACATATAAAGGACGTTCTAATCAGATTATAAATTATTAACATGATTACATTAGTCATCTTATTTGATTAATGCCAATACTTTTAAATCTCGTCAAGAATTCATGATTATAACTTATGTTAACAACAAATGAAGTTCCTTTCATAGCTCAGGTGTCGGTTATACCATACAGTATGGGCTATGAAAGTGCCAAGTATTTGTTGTACCAACTGTTATACAACATAAATCAAGATTGGTCATTTAACAAGCAAAATATTAAAAAGTGAACAAGATAACAAATATAAAACATGTTAGTATCAAACATTAAAGTCCATATTAAGTTTACATTATACTTATTCTTACACCATTAGTGTAACCTTTTCACCTTAACATAATTAACTTAATTAGACATAATAGAAGAAAGAAAAATAGATAAACAAAATAAGAACATAAAAATTAACTAAGTGAAGGAAAGGAAATGAAAGGCATAAACATAATATTAATGGAAGTAAAGCATAAACATTACAAAAAATACAAAGAGAGAAAGGAAGAGCATGATCTTGATCTGGACACCAAGATGCCTAAATGCATGGCAAATGCCTCCTTTTATAGGCCAAAATTGGGAACTATTGATTTGATGACTAATTAATAAGTGGGTGGCCAACTCTTGACTTGGTGACAATCCTTATCTTCTCTTATCTGCCCAAAATGTCATTGATAACGTCAAAATTGGAGCCACTTGAAAACATGAAAGTTCTAGGCAATTGGCTCAGCTATTTTTTGTGTAAAAAATTCAGCTCATTTGGACTTCTAGAACTCCAGATATGGCCAAAATACTGAACAATGCTCGGGCTGGAGGACAGATTCGGGCTTCTTTGTTGTTGCTATAATTTGGACTTCAAAATGGCCTTTTTAGATCTTGGGCTCCATATGAAAGTTGTAGGCCTATGTCTTACCTTTCCATCCATATAAAGTAGACCTAAATCTGAGATCTATAGCTCCAGATATGACCCAATTACCCAACAGTGTTCCGGTTTGGATTGCACCAACATCTCTTTTCTAAGTTTGATCATCTCTTTGCCTTTGCAATTGAAGTTGTTAAAGTCATCAATCAATCCTTTCATTTATGTGATAGGCTTGCATTTAAAATGGACATTTACCACAAATTAAAGGTATCTTATATTATTAGATAGATTATTATAAAACATACTTTAGTTAAGGAGTTATTGATACTTCAAGTGCAAAATGATGATATAAAATCATGATAAAAACGCACTTTTGAGTACTAGTCACCTAGGAAACCCTAGTCTCTATTTTACAAAATAATCCTCCTTTAAGTTAGCAGTTTACATTTAAGTACTTTAATAACTGTTTTCCCTAAAAAGAAGAAATGACCTTGCTTGAAATCTTCAATCTCTGACTTGAAGGAGCTAAATTGCTAATATAAAAACTTGGATGTTGGTTTAAAAGCTTTGGAACATAATTTGGACTCATTTCTTCACAAAACCTGTTTGGTGGCAAAATTCAGTTGTCATAATTAAAAAATCATATCTCCCTCATATGACATTTATTTTGGATGAAATTTGGAGAATTTATAAAAACTGGAGTCAGGAATCCAAATCAATTGTGTTTGCATCAATTGGACTTCTATAGCTCTAGATATTCAAGTTTGAATGACTGAAGGTCAACATTAGCAAATTATAAGATTTGAATTTGAAAGCTGTGATTTCCATTTTCTTCTTCATTTTATTTTCTTATCTTAAATGTACATAAATTTATGGATGTTAGCTTTTTAATGCCACTTGAATCACTTCATTTTGACTTCTAGAGCTCACCTTCTGCATAAAACATCGACTAAAGGTCAAATTTGCCAATTATCTCTAATTTACTCCTTTTTGCATCTTTCATCCAAAAGTGCCTTCAAAACATAAAACAAAGAATATCAAGGCATTTTACATATGAAACATGGACAAAACATTAGGCAGATATGGATGAAACTATCAAATAATATGGTTACATCATTGTGACAACACTTCATCTTCCTTTTCGTACTCTATCTTCATATCATCTATGTTGACCTTATCCTTCTCCAAGGTGTTTATGTTCATAGTTGAGAGTTCCTAACTAAGGCTTTCTAGTCTTTTATTAGGTTGCATTATATATACAGTCTTTAGGAATGAAACCCTAATGAGAGGGATAGACAACTCTTCCTTTTTAAGCTATATTCCCTCAATTTATGCCATTCTTATTTCTTTTCTCACAGAAGCAACCCATCTATAATTCTTTTTTTTTCCCTTATATCCAAATTTGAATCTTTGATCAACATATTTAACCTTCATCAAATTAACCCTTTCTGGCATTCCAATGTTAAGATAACGTTGAAATGGAATTCCATGTTTCAAGAAGCATTTAGATGTCATCTTTACTACTTTTAAAAACCTTGGTATTATCATAATTATGTTCCTAGGAACTCGCGTAATGTTTGCAATTTCAAAAGCATGAATGTCTTCGTTCTTGTAGTCTCTTGTTTCTATAAATGGCACAACCATACTTTTTATCATGAAAGTTATTTCTTCAGCCTTAACAATCACTAGCATTCCATTTATGTTGTACTTTAAGCATTGGTATAATGATGAGGTTACTGCCTCAACTATATGAATCTAAAGTCTTACCAACAACAAGCTATAAGAAAGGGTTGATATCTATAACTTATAGCGCCACTAAGAACAGTTGTAACCCCACATATAGTTCCACTTCCATAATTCAAATTATTTATTTGGGTGAGTCATCATATGCTATTGTCATCATGGTGTTAGGCTTTATTTGTGATTTATTAACAAATATTTCTTTCAACATGTGTTTTGGCAGCACATTGAAGGTTAAACCATTTTTTATAAGCACTTTATATATAATACAGTCTTTGCATCTAACGGTGATGTATAAAGGCTTATAATGTCCAGTTCCCCCAACATCTAGCTCATCTTCTGTGAAGTACATGTAAATGGTTATATAAATCCTCCCTACCAGATGTTTCATGGTTTTTGCTCAATATCCTGAGGTGTATAAGCCTTATTCAACATTTTTTGTAGGGCATTTTGGTATAGTTCGAAGGTAAGTATTAAGGAAATAAAGAAGATTTTAGTTGAAGTTTTCTTTAGCTAATCTATCATGCAGTATTCACTCTTCTTTATCAACTTTAGGAACTCATTTGACTTTTCCTCAACCACAGGTTTATTAACCTTATGTTCTTTATTAATGCTTGTTACTTCCTTAGCTTTTGCTTTCCTTAGCTCTTCACACGTGAAGTAATGACTACTCCAGGTTAGCCTAATAATTTTAGCCTGGAATAAGGGAACATGAGTCTTGATATTAGAGGTATAGCCATAATTAGCCCATTAATTGGTGGTTAGATCCTACACACTTCCAATGGTTTCCTTTGACTTTCCATCATCTTTACCTTATTGTTAACCTTTATAGTCTCTATCCTTAACTCTCATATGGTTAACATTTTTGTCATTTTTTGGTGGAACTCAATGCAATCCTCAATATGAAGTCCCTTTGCTTCATGGAACTCACAATGTTCACTATCCCTTGGGTGATATTCAACATTCCTTTTCAAATATCTTGATTATACAAGCACGTCATAACTTCCACCATACCTACTCTCTTGTTTCTTGTAGCATAGTTAGGTAACAAATTTGAATTAATGTTAGGTGTATTTGCAAAAGTTACCCATCCTATCTTAATGAGTTTCATCAACTTTTTCTTGAAGGCATAACCTTGAAGGAGTAACAAGTTTCAATACCATAGTATGCTTAATGAAATCAGGTACCTTAAAATCTTTTGGCATCACAATGTTCAATAGCAATCATATTGCAGCCACTCATATGGGGTTAAACCAATCATTTCCCTCAACTTTCCTAAATCTCTCTTCTAGAGTAGAAAACTTGTCATGTTTCGTAATACCGGTACACTTATCATTAAAAGGTCTTTCTACTATTAGATCTATAGTGACTTGAGGTTGAGTTGGCTTAAAAAGGAGAATTGGGATAAAGTAATGTTCGGTTACTAACACGATGAAAAGATTGATGTTTTCTTCTATGTGTAGGAGTGTCGAAGTAATAAATAAGTCGGCAAGACCGGGGTCGAACCACAGGGAGGTTAATTGTATAAATTACAGACAACAACAACAATAATAATAAAGAAAAAGAAAAGGAAGAATAAGAAGAAAAAGATGAGAACTTTGAGATGGAATATTAATGTAAGGAATAAACAATGATAATAACAAATGTCAAGGTTAGAGGTTCCATTAATGTTATGTCAAACAAGTGTAGTATAAACTCTTATTATTTAATTGGAAACCACACACAAAGGAGGTTCCAATTAAATTATAAATTTTAACATGATTACATAAGTTATCTTATTCAATTAATGCTAATACTTGTAACTCTTGTCAATTATTCATGATTATAACTTATGTTAATAACAAATCAAGTTTCTTTCATAGCTTAGTGTCGGTTATACCATACAGTATGGGATATAAAAGTGTCAAACATTTGTTGTACCAAGTGTTATACAACATAAATTAAAATTAGTCATTTAACAAGCAAAGTATTAAAGAGTGAACAATATAACAAATACAAAACATATTAGTATCAAACATTGAAGTCCATATTGAGTTTATATTATACTTATTCTTACACCATTAATATAACCTTTTCACCTTGACATAATAAACTTAGCTAAACATAATAAAAGAAAGAAAAAAAATAAGAACATAAATAAGATAAGAGTTAACTAAGTAAAGGAAAGGAAATGGAAGGCATAAACTTGATATTAATGAAAGCAAAGTATAAATATTACAAAAAATACAAAAAGAGAAAGAAAGAGAATGATCTTGATCTGGAAACTAAGATGCCTACATGCATAGTAAATGCCTCCTTTTATAGGCCAAAATTAGAAACTATTGATTTGATGACTAATTAATAAGTGGGTGACCAACTCTTGACTTGGTGACAATCTTTATCTTCTCCGGTCTTCCCAAAACGTCATTGATAATGTCAAAATTGGAGCTACTTGAAAACATGAAAGTTCTAGGCAATTGTCTTAGCTATCTTGTGTAAAACATTCAGCTCATTTAGACTTCTAGAACTCTAGATATGGCCAAAATACTGAACAGTACTCGAGCTGGAGGACAGATTTAGACTTATTTGTTGTTGCTACAATTTGAACTTGAAAATGACCTTTTTAAGTCTTCATCTCATATGAAAGTTGTAAACGTATGTCTTACCTTTCCATCCATATAAAATAGACTTGAATATGAGATCTACAACTCTAGATATAACCCAATTACTGAATAGTATTCCGGTTTGGATTGTACCGACATCTTTTTTCTAAGTTTGGCCATCTCTTTGTCCTTTTAATTTCAGTTCTTATATTTATCAATCAAACCTTTAATTTATGTGATAAGCCTGCAATTAAAATGAATATTTACCATAAATTAAAGGTATCTTATATTATTAGATATATTATTATAAAATATCTTTTAGTTAAGAAGTTATTGATACTTCAAGTGTAAAATGATGACATAAAACCTTGATAAAAATACACTTTTAAGTACTAATCAGCTACTTAGCCTATTCCAAAGTTCCAAGATGTGTGAGGCCATGGATTGTTAATGCCTCTATAGGATATTATGTAGATGTTCCCTCCATATTCTTGGCTCTTAAAAGCTGCTTGAGTTGACTAGTCATCTGAGAAACTTCATTCTTCACAAACTTTAATTCATGTTAGTAATGGGCTTCCAAATAAGCTCTTTCTTCATTTTCCATTCTCTTTCTTAGTTGGGTGTAGTGAATCTTAGGTGAAGGACCTATGTTTCTCAATTTGTAATACCTATGGCAGAACAAGTAATTAAAATGCATGATTTTGACGTAATGTGAATTCATAATGCATATGTTAATGTATATTGGATAAGAATTTGCTTTTCCTAGGCTGATATATAACCACCATTCGGGTAAGGTTTTCAATCCTTTTATGATTGTCAAGGCAATTTAATCTGAGCCAATATTTAATAAATTTATATGTATTATAATAAGATACTACTCAAAAGATCAAGTTTAAGCCATTCTCATTGATATTAAAAAAAAACTTTTATATTTGAAAGTTAATCTATTCATCATCATTTATAGGGAGAAAGGCGAAGCCTTTATTCTCTATATCCCTAAGAAAAACATCAATTTCAGCTATAGTTTGTTGTTATTAGTGAACATCACTCCTAACTTGTCGAGTATAATGGTAAATTCTTTAGGCATAAATAGTAGCTTAGTCAATCTTTTTATCCATGTTGCTTCTATATATGATGTATACCCCCAAGATGCCTTGTAACTAAAATGGGCAAATAGCTAACATATCTAGTTACTCCAATGAGAGGCATCCACTATCTTTTCCCATAACTCATCAAACAATTTGTTTATCTCATCCACAAAGCTTTCCACTTAACTTCTTCTTGCAAGATTCCTTACAGTTTCACTTTTCATTATTCCTCATTCAGATCCTTCCACTCTTCCTCTTTAAATCCAATGGTTTTTTACTAAACTACCATAAATTGTTAAATATCAGCTTCTTAGTTTCTATTTGGTTAATTGGTCATATATATTGTTGCGGTGAGATTTATTTGACTATTTTTGTATTCAATAAAAGTTGCAACCATCTTTAAACCGATTATTCCTATATAAGTTTGAAAATAACACCAACCCAATTATTCTTAAAGCGAGTATTCTACCCTTTTCCTTAATAAATCTAAAGTCTTTTTTTTTAGTAATTTTTCGATCACCTTCACTTCAAGCCACTAGTACTTTTCTACAACACCTTATGGAGATTTAGAACCTTGATCAACTTGACCAATTAAATTAGCACTTAGTTGCACCTTTGGTGGAAGTAGACTTTATATAGATTTTAGGGAAACTCGGTGAGTAAACCATACTCTTCCAAGGTAGGGCATATATCTATGTTCCTAAAAATAAAGCCTAGTACTCAGTATCCTAAAAAAGTTGAAACCTTTAATTGTTAAATTTTGAACAGATATATTTGTGATTTCTATTATCCTTATATATTTCTTCATAAACTTATCTTCTCTGATGTTTTTCACATGTGAGAGGAGCTTTTTAAGTCATTTCTAGAGCCATTTTTATAGTTGGCAATTCATTATCATCAGTCTTAGACAATTCTTTTCTTACAACTATGAAAATCCAGATTCCAATCTATATTTGACAAAAGTCAGTTTTTTAATGGTGGTCATGCTATCAATCCAAAGTCCTACAATACAAGATGTTTAAGGTTAAACATATCTTAATGCAACCATGCTTATTTTGGGGACATATATCTTATAGGTAAGTTTTACATGTGAGATATGAGGTGAGTTTATTACTTCGTCTCTAATAAAAGTACCTCATTGTCCTAATGATCACCCTCGTGAAGGCAATATGGGGATTCAGTATGTAATAGGATGACACAAAGAGATATATCATAAATAAACTAGTGATGCATGAAGATATTCATCCATATCCAATAAACATGCATGGGCATGAGAAAATATGTTAAATCAGAAATAAATGAGATAAGCAAAATGAAAAAATTTAAACAAATCAAAACAAATAAACTATATAAAACACAAAGATTAGTCCAGTATTGTTGCAAATAATATTTTTCATAGTTGAGTCCCTATTCTATTGCATGTGGACGTGCAATGTTAAGGAATCAAGGAGTTGCCACCTAGTTGTTTAGTTTAGGGTCGCTAAAACACCTGAATATATTGGTCTTAACATAAATTTCAAGGGTAAGGGACTAATTATGGTCAGGAAAGGTATTACCTTATCAGCACCCATAACATTCCTTACCTGAGGGAAGCTGCATTATATGGTTCAGATGTTGTTTACACATTTTGATGAGTTTCTAATCAGTAGTCTGTCTATAGTTCAAGATAAAGATTCTTACAAATAAATTTATATGTTAAATTTATTATAGGCTTGTGTTCTCAAATGAATTCTTGTGAAAATAACTTCCCCAATTCATATATTGTAATAAAAAATACTTTCAATTAAAATTGATGAATATCTAAAATAATTGTAACAATTTTTTAGTCAACTATTGACATTTAAATGTCAGTTTAGTTGTAAGTCCAACATTTATATTAAAATATTGACTATTAATTCCATGAATTAAAATTTCAGGAGTCATTGAAATATGGATCAAACTCTCATGGATTCAATAAACTAGTTGTTAAATCCAAAATGTATGCAAATATATATTTTGTAAACAATACTAAAACACAACATATATATACATAACAAAAACATTATTTTTGTATTTTTGAGAGATTTGATCATGTGAAACACATAAAGTAAAAACATTTTTTATTGTACTATTACTTGTTTTATATTTATTTATTTTTTTGTATTCTTGCAAGGCCATGTTTGGAAAGAAAACCAAATTTTCTTGAAATAAAACAACCTAAAACAAGTATAAGGGGTGTTTGTCAAGCATAACCTTAAACTAAAGAAACGTTAACAACAACAAAAAAGTGTAGCAAACCAAACAGGGCTTAATAATTGTCCTAGTTTTGACTCGCATGGGTTGGCTCGAATGAGTTGACTCTAATGCATTGACTCAAATGAGATGACCTAACTAAGTTGACCCCAAAACCAAATAAAATAAAGATCTACACCCAAAACAGATTCAACATAAGTAAAAACTTTAAACTTAATTTTTTTTAAGAAAAACAGATCAAACATAAAAGAATGAAGAACACTAAGAACTTTCATACCTAAACCTAACAATATAGACATCAAACTAGATTATATTTCAAACAATATTAGGTAAAGTTTTATTTGCAATCATACATGGATTAAGAATTTATTGTCAGTTTGCTTCAATGATAACTTAAACATCACAATTTTGGAAAAAGAAGTTTTGGTTCAAAACCAAAACCTTAAGATTAAAAACCAATAAAAACTTGTTGTATAAATAAGGTTTATGTATAAAGAAAAGGACAAAAAATGATTCAAATCAAGGGATTAAGAAAATATTCTTATCGGGAACACCAAGAACACTACCTTAAACCTAAAAAACACATTCATCTGTACAAACCTAAAATGGTTATTTTTTTTTTATCTATAAAACATATTTTCTTAGTCTCAACAAAACATATTATCAAAACAAAGCATATTCGAATAAAAGACTAAAAAAATAATAAATCATTATAAAAATGCATCAAATTCCATTTGCCAAAAACAACCTATGTATTCAGGCTATTTAGGATTTAAAATGTCTTTCTAAAGCTTTAACATGAACCATATAACACTTGAAAACCTAGAAACATGCATTAACTAAACTAGAAAAACATCATAACCTTGCTGCCACATTTGAAAAATGTCAAATCAAACTAAAATGTAAACATAAAGTACTTAAGGAATCATCAACATTTAAACACATTCAAAATATTGCATGTAAACAATAAAAATCAATCTAGTGGGTCTAATAGACTCATCTTACAAGGTATGCAAAGATATACCTTTCAAGCTTGAAATCTTCAAATAAGAATGGTTTCTAATTCTGCCTTCCTTTATTTTCTTATCACCAAACCCAACAAAAACAAACTAAATCTTTGAGATCGTGAACTTAATTAGATTACTTAAACCTCAACCAAAACTTTTCTCCCCTTGTTTTTCCTCCCTTTCTTCCTCTATTTGAGCTTGTGATTCCCTTCTTTTATAAGCTAAATTAAGAGCTTCTAGATAAGTTTGTTAGGATTCTAACAAATAAAAACTACGTTAGTTTTACCACAAGATCAATTGTTTTGTATTTAGGTGGTTTTATACAAACTTGAAGGCCAAGGTGAAGTGTTTTTGGCCTTTTGATCTTGAAATAATGGTTTAAAACCCTTGATAAGAACCCTCTAAGAGTTGCTTAGGTATGAACACACAAATGAGTTGAGTGATTTTATGCAAATGAGTCTCAGGTAAGACAAAATATCCTAACCACTTTATGGCTTTGATGAAGTAACTCTTATGTCAATGTTACTTGAGAGCATCTGATTATGGTCGAGGGTGTGTATAACTGATTAGTACTTAAAAGTATATTTTTATCAAGGTTTTATATCATCATTTTGTACTCGAAGTATTAATAACTCCTTAACTAAAACATGTTTTATAATAATATATCTAATAATATAAGATACCTTTAATTTATAGTAAATGTTCATTTTAAATGCATGCCTATCACATAAATAAAATGATTGATTGATGAATTTAAGTATTGAAATTAAAAGGACAAGTAGATGGACAAACTTAGAAAAGAGATGTCGGTGCAATCCAAACTGGAACACTATTTGATAATTGGGTTATATCTGGAGCTGTATATCTCATATTTAGATCTACTTTATATGGAAAGGTAAGACATAGGCCTAAAACTTTTATAGGAGCCCAATATCTAAAAAGATTATTTTCAAGTTCTAATTGTAGCAACAATAAAGAAGTTGAAATCTATCTTCTCGAGCACTATTTAATTGTTGGCCCATATCTGGAGTTCTAGAAGTCCAAATGAGCTGAATTTCTTACACAAGAAATTTGAGATAATTTCCTACAACATTTATGTTTTCAAATGACTCTAATTTTAACATTATCAATGATGTTTTAGGCAGACAAGAGAAGATAAGGATTGTCACCAAGTCAAGAGTTGGTAACCCACTCATCTATTAGTCATCAAATCAATAGTTCTCAATTTTGGTCTATAAAAGGAGGCATTTGCCATGCATTTAGGCATCTTGGTGTCTAAATCAAGATCAAGCTTTTGTTTTCTCTCTTTGTATTTTTTGTATTGTTTATGCTTTGCTTTCCTTAATATCAAGTTTATGCCTTTCCTTTCCTTTTATTTACTTAGTTAACTCTTATCTTATTTATGTTCTTATTTTATTTATTTATTTTTCTTTCTTTTATTATGTTTAACTAAGTTTATTATGTCAAGGTGAAAAGGTTACACTAATGGTGTAAGAATAAGTATAGTGTAAACTTAATATGAATTTTAATGTTTGATATTAACATGTTTTGTATTTGTATCTTGTTCACTCTTTAATACTTTGCTTGTTAAATGACTAATCTTGATTTATATTGTATAACACTTGGTACAACAAATGCTTGGCACTTTTATAGTTCATACTATATGGTATAACCGACACCTGAGCTATAAAAGGAACTTGATTTCTTGTTAACATAAGTTATAATCATAAATGTTTGACGAGATTTACAAGTATTAGCATTAATCGAATAAGATGACTAATGTAATCATGTTAAAAATATATAATCTGATTGGAACCTCTTTTGTGTGTGGTTTTTAATTGAATAATAAGAGTTTATACTATACTTGTTTGATATACCATTAGTGGAACCTCTAACCTTGACATTTGTTATTATCATTGTTTAATCCTTACATTAATATTTCATCTCTAAGTTGTCATCCTCTTTTTCTTCTTCTCTTTCTTTTTCTTTTTCTTTATTATTGTTGTTGTTGTTGTTGTTGTTATTATTGCTATTGTTGTTGTTTATAATTGTTATTTATAATTTGTATAATTAACCTCCCTATGGTTCAACCCCATTCTTGTCGGGTTATTTATTACTTCGACAGTCCTGCACTTGGAAAAAAACATTGATCTTTTGGTCATGTCAAGTTTTTGGCGTCATTGCTAGGGAGGTAAGTTCTTGTACAAATTATAGTATTTATGTTATTTTCTCTTTTCACTTATCTTGTATATAACTTTGTTTCTTGTCTCTTGTTTCTTCTTTTTTTGTTTTCTTCTTCTTTTTATTCTATTCCTATACATGCATGAGAGTGTGATCACCTAAATTAAGTGGTAGACTTTGTAGAGTATCCTCATCAATTTCAAAAAATATGATCGAAAAAGATAATCAATCACTTCATAATGAGAATAATCATGCTAGAACACTTAGAGACACATGAATCCCACAAGAATTATTGCACCATCATGCATAGTTTTTCCTCTTGATGCATCTCATTTTAATTTTAAGCTAGGCATTATTCAACTTTTACCTTCTTTCCATGGCTTAGAATTGGAAAATTCATACTTGCATTTAAGGGAATTTGAGCAGCTTTGCAACACATATAATAATTTAAATTGTAGCATGAACACTATTGGATTAAAGCTTTTTCCTTTTTCATTAAAAGATAAAGCTAAAACATGGCTACAAAATTTAAGACCAGGATCCATTTGTCCTTGAGATGAAATGCAACAACAGTTTTTAAAGAAGTTTTCTTCATCTCAGAGAACAAACTCTTTCAAAAGATAAATCACCACTTTCACTTAAAAACCAAGAGAAACATTTTACCAATATTGGGATAGGTATATAGACTTGCTTAGTAGTTGCCCTCATCATGGTTTTGAAATATAAAGACTAGTTTCATATTTTTATGAAGGGTTAACACCTAGAGATAGGTAAATGGTTGAATTGATGTGCAATGAAACTTTTGAAGATAAAAACCATAATGAAACAATGAAGTACTTAGACTTGTTAGCTGAAAATGCTCAAAATTGAGACACCGGGGGTACTTATGAGGCACCAAGTAAAACTCAACCTCATACATCTAGTGGAGGTATGTACAACCTTAGGGAAGATCATGACCTTCAAGCCAAGTTTGCATCTTTAGCTAGAAAAGTCGAGGCACTAGAATTGAAAGAGTGGTCAATTAAAATCTGTTGAAAACATTGTATGTCAAATATGTGAAACAAATGAATAGTCAAACAATAATTGTCCAACATTGTCTTCTATTAAGGAATGTCTCTGACACGACTAAAAAATTAATGTATTCTCCCAAGTGCAAGAGTGTCGAAGTAATAAATAACCCGGCAAGACCGGGGTCGAACCAAAGAGAGGTTAATTGTACAAATTATAAACAACAACAACAATAACAATAACAACAATAATAATAGTAGCAATAATAATAATACTAGTAGTAGTAGTAGTTATAGTAGTAGTAGTAGTAATAATAATAATAATAATAATAATAATAAAGAAAAAGTAGAAGAAGAAAAGTTGATGAGCACTTTAAAATGAAAAATTAAACTCAGGATTAAGCAACAATGACACGACAAAAAGATTGATGTCTTCTCCCAAGTGCAGGAGTGTCGAAATAGTAAATAACCCAGCAAGACCGGGGTCGAATCACAAGGAGGTTATTGTACAAATTATAAATAATAGTAATACAACAACAACAACAATAACAACAATAATAGTAATAGTAGCAATAATAATAATAATAATAATAACAACAATAATAAAGAAGAAGAAGAAGATGAGAACTTTGAGATGAAATATTAAAGTAAGGATTAAACAATGATAATAACAAATGTCAAGGTTATAGGTTCTACTAAGGGTATGTCAAACAAGTATATTATAAACTCTTATTATTCAATTAGAAACCACACATAAAGGAGGTTCCAATCAGATTATAGATTGTTAACATGACAACATTAGTCATCTTATTCAATTAATGCTAATACTTGTAAATTTTATCAAGCATACATAATTATAACTTATGTTAACAACAAATCAAGTTCCTTTCATAGCTTAGGTGTCAGTTATACTATACAGTATAGGCTATGAAAGTGCCAAGCATTTGTTGTACCAATTGTTATACAACATAAATCAAGATTAGTCATTTAACAAGCAAAGTATTAAAGAGTGAACAAGATAACAAATATAAAACATGTTAGTATTAAACATTAAAGTCCATATTAAGTTTATACCATACTTATTCTTACACCATTAGTGTAACCTTTTCACCTTGACATAATTAACTTAGCTAGACATAATGAAAGAAAGAAAAATAAATAAACAAAATAAGACAATAAATAAGATAAAAGTTAACAAAACAAAGGAAAGGAAATGAAAAGCATAAACTTGATATTAATAAAAACAAAGCATAAACATTACAAAGAATACAAAGAGAGAAAACAAGAACATGATCTTGATTTGGACACCAAGATGCCTAAATACATGGCAAATGCCTCCTTTTATAGGCCAAAATTGAGAACTATTGATTTGATGACTAATTGATGAGTAGGTGGCCAACCCTTGACTTGGTGACAATCCTTATCTTCTCTTGTCTGCCCAAAACGTCATTGATGATGCCAAAATTAGAGACATGTGAAAACATGAAAATTCTAAGAAATTATATCAGCTTTCTTGTGTAAAACATTCAGCTCATTTCGACTTCTAGAACTCCAGATATGGCCAAAATACTAAACAGTGCTCGGGCTGGAGGACAGATTCGGGCTTTTTTGTTGTTGCAAAAATTTGGACTTAAAAATGGCCTTATTAGATCTTGGGCTCCATATGAAAGTTGTAGGCCTATTTCTTACCTTTCTATTCATATAAAGTACACTTAAATCTGAGATCTATAGCTCTAGATATGACCTAATTACCGAACAGTGTTCCAATTTGGATTGCACCGACATCTCTTTTCTAAGTTTGATAATCTCTTTGCCTTTGTAATTAAAGTTCTTAAAGTCATCAATCAATCCTTTCATTTATATGATAGGCCTGCATTTAAAATAGACATTTACCAGAAATTAAAGGTATCTTATATTATTAGATAGATTATTATAAAACGTACTTTAGTTAAGGAGTTATTGATACTTCTAGTGCAAAATGATGATATAAAACAATGATAAAAATACACTTTTGAGTACTAATCACACCTCCCAACTAGCTTATTAGTAGTCCCTAGTAATCAAAGCGTTAAAATAGAAAAACAATTTGCAAATTCCAGAAAGCAAGGTATTCATCATTTAACTTCCATTACTCTATCCAGATAAACAAACTGTTGTTAAACTTATATACTTGCTCAATACCTCTTAACAAGATATTCATAAACTTTTCTTTTCTTTTGTGCTTAATGTATCAACACATAATTATGGGGCTTTTCTTGGAAGAAAACAAAATTTTTGTTCTAATGTTTAAGGTTAACTTCCTTGGGTTGAGATTATTATTTTTTTCTTTTTTTTAAAAAAAAATATACATATAATTTAAAACACCATGCATCTTTAACTCATGTAACGAGCTTTCAGCTAATGATTCCCAGACCAGTTGGTCTTAGGGCATTAGGTGTTAAGACAACCCTACGAGTTTAGTAACTCGGGTTGCAGATACTGATATGTAGATAGTGCAATGTTTCATTCCCTTAAGCTTTTCTCCTCAACCCATGTAACAAGCATTGGGCCAATAGCTCCCAAGTCAGTTGACTTTAGGGTATTAGGTGTTAAAACACCCCTTCGAGCTTAATTGCTTAGGTTAGAGAGGCTACGAAACCAAACTTGTCTACATTTTTATTATTATCATTCATTTTTTTTCTTTTTCTCTTTTTTTTTGTTTTTTTTTAATTATATACTATCCATTTCCCTTAGTTGTTACCTTTAACAAAAGAACATAAATAATGTAATAATCTAATATGCAACCCACAATCATATGTTGAAGTGTGTGTGTGTGTGTGTAAATTAAGGTTTAAGAATACATGTTAAATAAGTATATGAGCAGACTTAAGTGATAACAATGCAAGAGTTTGTAAATTTGAATATTTCAAGAAGTTTTATGATAGACCTTCTTACGAATGATTACTAAGATGCGTCTCAAGAGTCATAAAAGATTCTTCTTACTCTGCCATCATAGTAACAACCATTTTACACATGCTTTATGAAATAGAAAACACAATTTGTTTTTAGCTACTATCCTCTCCCCCCAACTAAAATAAGACATTGTCGTCAATGTTTAAAGATAGAAAGATAGAGTATAGAAGATATCACTTGAAATAACGAACACTGACAAACCCAAAAGACACTAAAACAAATATAAGTAATAACAAAACACAATAATAAAACCATAAGACACAAAGAGCATGTGTATGTACAGGTAGTTGTGATTGTGACTCACATCTTCCCTTGGTTTTACGTCCAAGAACGGCTTAAACGCCCTCTATGGGTCGATGATAGGCTTCCTATCCAGTTTTCTTAAAAACTGCCAAACAGGGTCTTTTTTAGTCAGATTCCAAGACTAAGTCGATCATGTTCTTTATGAAATAGGGGCCATAAATCATGAATTGCACGATGCACATCTCCACTAGGATGCGTCTCAAGAGTCAATAGAAGGTTATTTAAAGACTCCTTACTCAAGTCATCCTTAATGAATTATATTTTATCTTCACGGTTTATAGATACCATTCCTAAAGAACAACATTGTGTATTACAAGTCCATCTAGCACATCGATGACAATCTTTCAGTTGTTTTGCACGACGTTTCTTTGCAAAATCACTTTTACCTGTTCCAAGCATGTGTGAAATGAAAGAGTTAGTGGACTCACCTGATAATCGGACTTTTACTTCAATCAACCAGCGAATATCTTCAGGAATTCCATGATTCATTAACAATCTCAATCTTGCACATCTAGCATGGTAAATTTTTGTAATCGCATTCTGAAGCAGAGCGGGAACATACTTTTTCAATTTTGCAAGATTAGTGTCTATTTTCAAATGAGAATTGGAAAAGAGATTCAAAAAATTGCAGAAATATATATACAGATATCAGTTATTGTCCGAAACTGAAACAACCGACTTAAGTCACGGAGTAACGTTATCCGCCATTTGACCAGGGTGAGAGAAACTAACAAAAATCACTTAAAAAAGAAACATAAAAACAATGTGAGAAAAATAAAATAATCAACCTTTATCTACAAGATCATTCCAACCAATTGATTTATTTTCACTAAGAAAATTATCAAAGTAAGCTTTCAAATGATGTCCATTTTCCTTAAAATCATTGTCATTCATTGAATTCTCAATATCACAGGCCCCATAAAAATTCCTCCATCTTGGTCTTAGCTCTCTAGGGAATGCATAGAGTTAAGAATTATAAAATAAAACTTTTTGACCATTATTAACTTTTTAACAATTTTCACAAGTTTTGCAGAATGCATGCATGTCCTTGAACATGGTGGGCCAATAAAATCCATTTTAAAAGATTTTTGTAGCTGTCTTTTTTGACAAAAAAATAACTTCCACATGCATCAGAATAACAAATTTAATGACACTACTTACCTCATTGTCGGGAATGAATCTTTGAAACATTTGATCACGATAATATGTGAATAAGTTAGAGTCATCACCATAAAAGTTCTTCACTTCATTCAAAAACTTTTCTTTGTCTTGGGTACTCCAATCACCTGGAAAATCTCCTAAAGCAAGAAAATTGATATTTTTATCATACCAAGGCATTGGATTAAGAGAAAGTAAGGATTCGTTAGGAAAGTAATCATCGATTGGTGTAAAGTCAGATATTGAATTTGTTGTCATTGTTGACAAAACATTCACATCAATATTTTTGGTGCGTTTTTCATCCATGATTTCTTCCTCATAATAAATCATTTGCAAATCTTTCGATTCATCCAACTCATTTTTACTTAAAGTAGATTCAAGTTGATCATAAACTAATTCATCAATATGATCTACTTCTTGTAAATCATTATCATCTCCAGGGTGCTTGTAAATGTTGAAAATATTCATCTCCAATGTCATGTTTCCAAATGATAGCTTGATCAGTCCATTTTTACAATTAATCAATGCATTAGAAGTTGCAAGAAACGGACGTCCTAAAATAACAGGAAATGAATTACATACCTCAACAGGTTGTGTGTCCAAGACAACAAAATCCACAAGATAAATGAATTTATCAACTTGTACTAACACATCTTCAATTATTCCTCTAGGCACTTTTACATATCTATCGGCAAGTAAAAGAGTTATAGAAGTTGGTTTTAACTCACCTAGATTGAGACTCTGAAAAACTGAATACAGAAGTAAATTCACAGTAGCACCAAGATCAAGTAAAGCTCTTTTAATTTTCTGCTCTCCAATAAAGCAAGAAATTGTCGGATAACCAGGGTCTTTATATTTCAAAGCATTATTGTTCTGAAGAATGGCACTTACTTGTTTCGCTAGAAAGGCTTTCTTTTTCACATTGAGTTTCCTCTAAACAGTGCATAGATCTTTCAAAAATTTAGCATAGCATCCAGCAAAGGTATATTGATTTTTACCTGTTTGAAAATTTCAAAGATTTCAGAGTTGTGATTGACTTTTCTTTGTTTGGTCATGGCTTGAGGAAATGGAAGTGCTAGCGGAGAATCAGTCTTTTCTTTGCAATTTTCAGATTCAACCTCTTCCTTACCCTCAGAGATTGACTCATCATCTTTCTCATAAGGTTTAAGAGTGGGTTTTTCAATAACTTTACCACTGCGAAGAGTAGTGACTGCTTTGACTTGATCCATGTGTTGGCTTCCGGAACTACTTGCATTTGCATTGTATTGCCCCTTGGGATTTTGTTGTGGTTGAGATGGAAACTTACCTTTCTCTTAGAAACTAAGAGCAGATGTTAATTTTGCAAGAGTATCTTTAAAATCTATCATGTTTTGAGCAAGTTGAGTATTGATTGTCTCTTGCTTTTCAATGAATGCATGCAATGTTTCCTCAAGATTTCTTCTAAGAGGTGGAGCATAAGGAGGTGCATATCCATGAGAATTTTAAAAATTATGGTGTGCTTGAAATGGTGGTTATGAAGTTTGTGCATTGTTGTTCTCACTCTTCCAACTAAAATTTGGATGATTTCTCCAACCAGAGTTGTATGTTTGTGAGTATGGGTTTTGGTTGGCCCTTTGAAAACTGTTTAAAGCATTGGCTTGTTCGTAGAGACATTCCTTAAAAGAAGGCAAGGTTGGACAGTTATCGGTTGAGTGTTCATTTATTTCACATATTTGACATGCAATGTTTTCAACAGATTTTAATTGACCACTCTTTTTCAATTCTAGTGCCTCGACTTTTCTAGCTAAAGATGCAAACTTGGCTTGAAGGTCATGATCTTCCCTAAGGTTGTACATACCTCCACTAGATATATGAGGTTGAGTTTTACTCGGTGCCTCATAAGTACCCGCGGTGTCCCAATTTTGAGCATTTTCAGCTAACAAGTCTAAGTACTCCATTGCTTCATCAGGGTCTTTATCTTCAAAAGTTCTATTGCACATCAATGCAACCATTTGCCTATCTTTAGGTGTTAACCCTTCATAAAAATGTGAAAACAATCTCCATGTTTCAAAACCATGATGAGGGCAAGTACTAAGTAAGCCTTGATACCTATCCCAACATTGGTAATATGTTTCTCCTGGTTTTTTAGTGAAAGTGGTGATTTGTCTTTTGAAAGAGTTTATTTTATGAGATGGGAAAAACTTATTTAAAAACTGTTGTTGCATTTCATCCTAAGCACGAATGGATCCCGGTCTTAAATTTTGTAGCCATGTTTTAGCTTTATCTTTTAATGAAAAAGAAAAAAGCTTTAATCTGATGGTGTTCATGCTACAATTTAAATTATTATATGTGTTGCAAACCTCCTCAAATTTTCTTAAATGCAAGGATGGATTTTCCAATTCAAAACCATGAAAAGAAGGTAAAAGTTGAATAATGTCTGGTTTAAAATTAAAATGAGATGCATCGGGAGGAAAAACTATTCATGATGGTGCATTTGTTCTTGTTGGATTCATGTGGTCTCTAAGTGTTCTAGCACGGTTATTCTAATTATTCTCATTATAAAGTGATTGATTATCTTCTTCACCCATATTTTTCTGAAAATGATGAGAATAACCTACAAAGTCTACCACTTGATGTACGTGACCACACTCTCATGCACGTGTAGGAATAGAATAAATGGAAAAAGAAAACAAAAGAAGAAGAAACAAGAGAAAAGAAACAAAGTTATATACAGGAAAAGTGAAAAGAGAAAATAAACTAAAAATTATAATTTATACAAAACTTACCTCCCCAACAACGGCGCCAAAAACTTGACACGACTAAAAGATTAATGTCTTCTTCCAAGTGCAGGAGTGTCGAAGTAATAAATAATCCGGCAAGATCAGGGTCAAACCATAGGGAGGTTAATTGTACAAATTATAAACAAGAATTATAAACAACAACGGTAACAATAATAACAATAATAATAGTAGCAATAATAATACTAATAATAGTAGTAGTAGCAGTAGTAGCAGTAGTTATAGTAATAATAATAATAATAATAACAATAATAAAGAAAAAGAAGAAGAAGAAAAGTTGATGAGCACTTTAAAATAGAAAATTAAAGTAAGGATTAAACAACAATAACAAACAATGTCAAGGTTAGAGGATCCACTAATGGTATTTCAAACAAGTATAATATAAACTCTTATTATTCAATTGGAAACCACATACAAAGAAAGTTACAATCATATTATAGATTGTTAACATGATTACATTAGTCATCTTATTCAATTAATGCTAATACTTGTAAATTTCATCAAGCCTTCATGATTATAACTTATGTTAACAACAAATCAAGTTCCTTTCATAGCTCAGGTGTCGGTTATACCATACAGTATGGGCTATGAAAGTACCAAGCATTTGTTGTACCAATTGTTATACAACATAAATCAAGATTANTAAAGTAAGGATTAAACAACAATAACAAACAATGTCAAGGTTAGAGGATCCACTAATGGTATTTCAAACAAGTATAATATAAACTCTTATTATTCAATTGGAAACCACATACAAAGAAAGTTACAATCATATTATAGATTGTTAACATGATTACATTAGTCATCTTATTCAATTAATGCTAATACTTGTAAATTTCATCAAGCCTTCATGATTATAACTTATGTTAACAACAAATCAAGATTAGTCATTTAACATGCAAAGTATTAAAGAGTGAACAAGATAACAAATATAAAACATGTTAGTATCAAACATTAAAGTCCATATTAAGTTTATACCATACTTATTCTTACACCATTAGTATAACTTTTTCACCTTGACATAATTAACTTAGCTAGATATAATGAAAGAAAGAAAAATAGATAAACAAAATAAGAACATAAATAAGATAAAAGTTAACTAAGAAAAGGAAAGGAAAGGTATAAACTTAATATTAATGAAAGCAAAGCATAAGCAATATAAAAAATATAAAGAGAGAAAACAAGAGCTTGATCTTGATCTGGACACCAAGATGCCTAAATGCATGGCAAATACCTCCTTTTATGGGCCAAAATTGAGAACTATTGATTTGATGACTAATTGATGAATAGGTAGCCAACCCTTGACTTAGTGACAATCCTTATCTTCTCTTATCTACCCAAAACGTCATTAATGACATCAAAATTAGAGCTACTTGAAAACATGAAGTTCTAGGAAATTGTGTCAGCTTTCTTGTGTAAAACATTCAGCTCATTTCGACTTCTAGAACTCTAGATATGGCAAAAATACTGAACAGTGCTCGGGCTGGAGGACAGATTCGGGCTTCTTTGTTGTTGCAACAATTTGGACTTGAAAATGGCCTTTTTAGATCTTGGGCTCCATATAAAAGTTGTAGGCCTATATCTTAACTTTCCATCCATATAAAGTAGACCTAAATCTAAGATCTATAGCTCCAGATATGACCCAATTACCGAATATTATTCCGGTTTGGATTGCACTGACATCTCTTTTATAAGTTTGATCATCTCTTTGTCTTTGCAATTAAAGTTCTTAGAGTCATCAATTAATTCTTTTATTTATGTGATAAGCCTGCATTTAAAATGGATATTTACCATAAATTAAAGGTATCTTAGATTATTATTAAAGTCATCAATCAATCCTTTCATTTATGTGATAGGCCTGCATTTAAAATGGATATTTACCACAAATTAAAGATATCTTATATTATTAAATAGATTATTATAAAACATATTTTAGTTAAGGAGTTATTGATACTTTAAGTGCAAAATGATGATATAAAACCATGATAAAAATGCACTTTTAAGTACTAATCAGTCGCCATGAACAAGCTCATGCTTTAAACAGTTTCCAAAGGGCTAACCACAACCCATACTCCTAAAGATACAAACCTGGTGGAGAAATCACCTAAATTTTAATTGGAAGAGTGATAATAACAATGTACAAACTTCACAACCAGCGTTTCAAGCACACCATAATTTCTAAAATTCTCATGGATATGCATCTCCATATGCTCCACCTTCTAGAAGAAATTTTGAGGAAATATTGCATGCAATCATTGAAAAGCAAGAGACAATCAGTACTTAACTTGCTCAAAACATGACAGATTTTAAAGATACTTTTGCAAAATTGACATCTGCTCTCAGTTTCTAAGAGAAAGGTAAGTTTCCATCTCAACCACAACAAAATCCCAAAGGGCAATATAATGCAAATGCAAGTAGTTCGGGAAGCCAACACATGGATCAAGTCAAATCAGTCACTACTCTTCGCAATGGTAAGGTTATTGAAAAACTCACTCTTAAACCTTATGAGAAAGATAATGAGCTAATCTCTGAGGGTAAAGAAGGGGTTGAATTTGAAAATTGCAAAGAAACGACTGATTCTCTGCTAACGCTTCCATTTCCTCATGCCATAACAAAATAAAGGAAAGTCAATCACAACTCTGAAATTTTTGAAACTTTCAAACAGGTAAGAATCATTATACCTTTGCTGGATGCTATTAAATAGGTTCCTTCCTCTGTTAAATTTTTAAAAAATCTATGCACTGTGAAGAGCAAACTGAATGTGAAAAAGAAAGTCTTTTTAGCCGAACAAGTGTCATTCTTCATAACAATAATGCTTTGAAATATAAAGAACCTGGTTGTCCTATAATTTCTTGCTTTATTGGAGAACATAAAATTGAAAGAGTCTTACTTGATCTTAGAGCTAATGTGAATTTACATCTATATTCAGTTTTTCAGAGTCTCAATCTAGGTGAGTTAAAATCAACTTCTATAACACTTTTACTTACCGATAGATCTATAAAAGTACATAGAGAAATAGTTGAAGATGTGTTAGTACAAGTTGATAAATTCATTTATCTTGTGGATTTTATTGTCTTGGACACACAACCTGTTGAAGTATGTAATTATTTTTCTTTTATTTTAGGACGTCTATTTCTTGCAACTTCTAATGCATTGATTAATTGTAAAAAAAGACTGATTAAGCTATCATTTGGAAACATGACATTGAAGATGAATATTTTCAACATTAGCAAGCAACCTAGAGATGATAATGATTTACAGGAAGTGGACTTTATTAAAAAATTAATTCATGTTCAATTTCTAACCACTTCCAGTGAAATTGGGATTGATGAATCTGATGATTTGCAAATGATTTAGTTTTAAGAAGAATAAAAAACAAGTAATTGGAGGTCATAAATTGAGGAATTGCCACCACGATCAATTAAGTCCATACCTTCATGTGTTCAACCACCCAAACCTGACTTGAAGTCGTTGTCATTCAATCTCAAATACTCATTTTTAGGAGAAAATGAAACTTTTCCAGCAATAATCTCTTCCAAACTTGATGCACATCAAGAAGGAAGTTATTACAAACTCTGAAAATGCACAAAAATGCATTAGGATGGACCATAGCTGATATAAGAGGAATTAGTCCTTTGATTTGCACACATAGAATTTATTTGGAGGAAAATGCTAAACCCTCTAGGAAAATACAACAAAGGCTCAAACCTAATATGAAAGTAGTGAAAAATGAAGTTATTAAGCTTCTAGATAATGAAATCATTTATCCTATTTCTGACAGCAAATGGGTAAGTCCTACCCAAGTTGTACTCAAGAAGTCTGGAGTCAATGTGATAACAAATGAGAACAATGAGTTAATTCCCATTAGGATTGTTACTGGTTAGCGTATATGCATTGACTATAGAAAACTTAATTTAATGACTAGAAAAGATGATTTTCCTTTACCTTTCATGGATCAAATCCTAGAAAAAGTTGTAGGTCATGGATTTTTTTATTTTCTAAATGGCTATTCAGGATACAACCAAATTGAAATTGCATTGGAAGATCAAGAGAGGACTACTTTCACATGTCCATTAAATACTTTTTCATATCGAAGGATGCCTTTTGGATTATGTATGCATCAACCAAAGGGTCAGCTGCTAGAACTTATAAGGCAATTTTATCGACAAATTCACTAGCGGCTATAAATTTATTTATTATTTTAATTTATTCTGTTGGTGAAGTTTCAAAATTCCATTAGTATTTTTTGAATTTCACACTAAATTTTTTAATGACCCTTCACATTTTTCATGGTCCATCGATAATTCTGTCAGATATGCATTTAATGCACTGCCCTTTGGAATTCGCATAGTTAGTCGATAATTTTGTCAGTAAAATTGACCCGTCGACAACTTACTGATGGATAGTATTCTATTGATACGCATGTCAGTGATTGTGGCATTTCAAGTCATTATTTATGAACTCTCTGTGAAATACCGATGGACATATTCCATCGATATGGACGTAGGTGATTGTAGCATTTCAAGTAATTATTTTCAAACTCTCCTGGAAATGTTGATGGACATTATTCTGTCAGAGTACATCGATAATTATGACATTTCAAGTAATTATTTCTGAACTCTCTATGAAATACCAATGGACATATTCTATCGGTATGGACGTCGGTGATTGTGGCATTGTACAAGAAGGATTTTGTTTGTATTGCCTATTTACTTTCCTTTAAAAATTTAAATGATAAATTGTTCATTATGTAAAACAATAACAATAATGCTTAAACAATTAATATTTTATGTTACAAGATATATCATCCATAATTTAAATTACATGAAAAAAAGTGTTTTACACAAGGATTCTTTTTTATAATTAGTCAGAATTTTGTTCTTCTTCATCATCAATTGAATAGTCATCACCTTCATCACAATCTTCAATATGGATATCATCTTCTTTATCGACATTTTTCTGTCTGCTAGAGCTCAAAACAATATTCAACTTCTTTGCGTCAACATCAATAAAACTATCATTGGAAACATGAAAATTTAAATTTTCTTCCCATTCAATTGAAGGAGCAACTCGATATGGTTCAACCAACTAATTAAGTTGAAAGACTTTATCTCACACACTGGTATCTTCATTCTCATCCTGAATAACATTGACAGGACCCTGAGGTTTTATTTTTAAAATGAATAACTAATTCACTCTTAATCAATCCTTTCTAAATGAAAGGGTGTATGTATAATAAACTTGTTAACATTGCTTTGCAAAAACAAAGACATCGTTTATGTTGTGGAGTCTAGCTTTTGAGATGATTTTGACAAGACCATATTGCGGATCAACTCTGATTCCTCTATCAATCATGTCATACCAATAGCATTTGAATAAAAACACTCTATTATGCTTACTATGATATTGCAGTTCAACGACCTCTTCTAATCTACCATAATAGTCAACTTCTAACTCACTACTAGTGGATCCCTTAACACAAACATCTCTGTTGTATGTCTTTCTTCCTTGCTCATATTCTTTAGTATAGAAAACATATCTATTGATAAAATATACATTATAGCACTTACATTTTCTTTTATGCCCCAGGCTTATTGAAGACAATGACTTACGCGCGCTCATTTTCATTTGATAAACCTTGTATGTAATGTACATCAATAAACTATAAATGAATGAGAATCTCATAATGACATGCATATGTATAGTAATTTTACAAGTTAGAATGAGTTTGTGACAGTGCTTACATGTGTTTTGAACCACATGACAAATTGTTTATTTTGTAATTAAAAAATCTAATATTCAGTCAATTATGAGCTATTGGTAAGCAAATATTATTGATGTTGCCTACAAGTGATAATAAGTGAATGATATTAAAATATATAATTAACAGTATATTACTAACAAAGTTTAATTAGTATTACACATATATAAACTTACTAAAAAAAATCTCAGTTCATCACAGTTAAATATAACATAGTTATGTGCTTGTTTGAACTCTATTTTCGATGAATATCTTTTTTTTACAACATTTTTAGCTATGGGTTGTCTAGTATTGGAGAATATTAACAAGTTCTCACTAGAAGACACTTTATCGCCATCATCATGTCATGGAATGCGATTGATTCTCATTCTCAGATGAGGTTTGAAATAGTATGAGATAAATGTTGAGACCTCCTCAATAATATATGCCTCACATATTAAAGCCTCAATATGAGCCCTATTCTTAACTTTTTTCTTGAGATTAAACAAGTACCTGCATTGAATAAATCAAGTTTTTTCAATTAAGAAAAAAATAGAAAATACTTTTATATATGAATTACATTGCAATTGTAATATCTAATCGTTCGAATGGGTATATCCATCTAGATTGAACCCATCCTCTAACTTTTGCCTCAAACATTAGATGTATAAGAAGATGCTTTATTGAGTCAAAACATATGGAAGGAATATCATCTCAAGTTTGCATAGTGTCTCAACGATATTCGTTTAAAGCCTTTTAATATGCTCAAAATTCAACTTGCTGAAGCATATATCTTTGAAGAAATAATTGATCTCTATAAGTGCATCCTAGATTCCCTTTGGCAACAAATCACAAAAAGCTAATAGAATAAGTGTTTACATAAACACGTGGTAGTCATGACTCTTCATTCCATACAATCTGCAGTCCTCTATATTAACTAGTCTTGATATATTCGATGCATGTCCATCCAGAAAACACAAACTCTTAAAATATTTATAGACTAGAAGTTGTGTGTTTTTCTCTAACACGAAGCTTGCTCTTGGTTTTACGACCCGTGACTCATCATAAATCCAATCTAGCCTTGATCTTGTCCTTTGTCTTCGCTTTCACATCCATGACGGTGTTGAAAATGTTCTCAAACATGTTTTTTTCGATGTGTATGATGTCAAAGTTATGGCGGAGTAAATTGGTCTTCCAATAAGGAAACTCCCAAAAGATACTTTGCTTTACCCAATTATAGGTCAAACCAAAACCAGGAAAATTTTGCTTATTTGATTGAAAACCAAACATAATGTCATCGTAATCTGATACAACATCATGCAATTCTTCACTAGAAAGAGGCGGGAATGTATCTTTTTCAACTCTACCAACAAAAAAATCTTTTTTGTTCTTTCTATACCTATGATTAAGTGGTAAAAAGCGACGGTGATAGTAAAAAAAAAGCTTTACCTTTGTTTGCTAGCATGAATGCCTTGTTGTTTTTCCATATAGCATGGATATGCAAGTTTCCCATACGTGCTCCAACCAGAATGCATTCCATAAGCTGGAAAATCATTGATAGTCCATATCAAAGCCACCCTCATAAGAAAATTTTGTTTCCTTAATATATCATAAGTTAGAGCTCTGGAAAACCGCAACTGTCATAATTCATCAATTAATGGTTGAAGACAAACATCTAAATTCCACCCCGGGCTGTTTGGACCAGGTATAACAGCAGATAAAAACATGAACTTCATCCTCATACACATTCTCGGTGGCAAGTAATAAATTGTGAGTATGACCGGCCAACAAAAATAAGGAGCAACAAATGACCCAAATAGGTTAAATTTATTTGTACACAACCCAAGACATATATTTTTTGATTCAGTTGAAAAGTGAGGATGAACACTATTAAAGAGTTTCCGCGCTTCACCTTTAAAAGGATGTACCATCACTCCATCAATCGCATCATGTGCTTCGTGCCATGTCATGTGCTCAGCAATCCTTGGTAACATGAATAATCTCTGTAGTCTAGGTATGATCGGGAAGCATCTAAGTTTTTTGTATGCCACTAGAGTCTTTCCCCTGCCAGTTTTAGGTTTGTAACAGGAATGCCTGCATGTTATGCACTCAGTCTTCTCAGTATTTTCAAGATAGTATAACATTCAAAAGTTAGGGCATATGTTAATTTTTTGGTATCCTAAACCAAGCAGTTTCATCATGGACTTTGCAACATAGAAGTTCTCTTTCAACCTGTTCCTTTCAAAGTAAAATGTTTCTTGTCTATTTAATAATTTTGTCATACATAGCCTCACTCAACCAGTGATCTGACTTGATGGTGAACACTTGTACTACGCTCGATAATTTACTATGGTTTGTGCAACCATCCCATAATACTTCGTCAGAATCTTTCAATAAATCAAAAAACCTAGCTGCATCTGAATTAGGTTCTTCTTCTATGATTGGACATTGACTGACATTACCTTGATTCATTCTCATTGCATTCATGACCATATTTTTGTAAGGATTAGTGTTGTCATTTGCCACTTCATGCACGTTGCTAGCATTAAAAGTTGACCCAAATAACATTTCTCCCATTCTCCTCTTACTAACAAATACTTTTCCATGTGCATACCAACAATGGTAATTCTCATAAACCCTTTATGTAGAAGATACATCATTACAATATTTGGATGCAAATATTTTTTATTTTGACACTTCCTGTATGGACACCTAATACCATCTTTAGTAAAATTTCTGAGAATAGATGTTGCGAAATTAATAAAACCCTGAATCCTGTTCCAATAATCAATCCTCTACAATCTTTGAGGTGAATCTCGATACATCCATAAACGATCATCCATGACTTATATTGAATCTCTATAAAATTATGATGATATCATGTATTAATTAAATAAGTTAGGTAAATAAACTTGCAAAAATATCACTTTACCTCGAGATTATCCAACAAACCAATCACAACTTCTCATAAATATTAAATATTCATTATCATTTATCAATGTCCACACAAATTAATATATATAAATTTACAAAAACTAACACTCCACAATACCATTGAAAAAACTTTAAATGGACTTGTTAAGCAAGCTATCAATTATTTCAAAATAGCACATATAATTCAGTAATTCCATAAAGTTTTAACAATTCACAAATAAATACAATCTTACAAAATCTAAAACGAACCATAACAGGTATAGAATTATACATTTATATACTACAAGTTTTTTAAGAAATAACAATAAAACATGTACATCTAATAACAATATACATATACTAAAAAAATAATAAAATTGACATTTAAATGTTAAAATTTAAAAAAAAATAGAATTACTTATAAAAATTAATAAAATCCATTGGTAAATTAGAGCACTGATGTTGTGACCATAAAACTTAAAAAAATATAACTTATTGTGCTGAGATGAGGGAGATTTTTGTTTGGGGAGGAGGGGGTCTGGTTGTCTGCAAATGGGGATGATTGAGATTAAGAAAAAGAAGGGGAAATAGGAGAGGAGAGGATCAACAGAGATGATATATATTAACTTTTTTCTAACGGCTTCACCGATGAATTATTTTGTCGGTGAAACCATCGACTATTATGATGGAAAACTTGACACGTCACCGTACAGATCCGTCATTTTGAATCCCTTGGTGATTTTTTCAGTATTTTAAACAGGGAACCGATCACGTTACTTTACGGATTTGCCATTTTGAATCTGTCGGTGACTCCATCAGAAAAAATAACCCTGTCATAACCTCCACGTCAGCAACCTGCTTTTTTTTAATTCAGAATATTTTTCATTTGTAATTCAGTCAGTAACTACCAATGAAAAGGTAACCACCGATGAAAACTTTCTGTTGGTAGTTACCGACTAAATTACAAATGGAAAAATATTCGTCGGTAATTTTAACCTCAGATTACTGACAAAAATCTTCGGTCGGTAAATTCGTTGCTATTGAATGAATTTCTAGTAGTGTTTATAGAGTATAATTACATGTTTCTAGTGCATTGATCATGGTAGGGAACCATGAGATGTGATTAGTGGGTTGTGTTTTTATGTCATAGAACCTGTACATGACTTATGGCTGGTAAATTGCTCTTAGAAGCTAAACCATAATGGAAAGCCTGACTTGATCTCCAGAATGTTTAGTGGTTGAGCATATATTCAGTTACGGTTTAATACTTTGAAAAATCCCTTCAAGGTGCATTCTCCTTGAAAGTTCTATATTGATTTACTTGCAAATTGTACTTGATATGGTCAATCTATTGACGTTTTATGGTTTTGGTGATCCGAAAAAAATTACCATGCGTTTCCCTTATTAAAGGTAGATGCTTACCATTTCTTTTTTATCTCGTTAAAGCCTGTAAATTCAAGCCAAAGTTTGTTATCGGGTTATGGGTTTATATTTTTTAACTTTAAAAATAAAAAATTTTAAATTTTGCCCCTTTAAAATTTTATTTCTAATATGATCCCCAAACCAAAATCCCTAGTTCTGCTCTGGATACCAAATTAACTTTTTTTTATTATAAAATTTATTTAAATTAGATCCTAGTCGATCCAAGTTAATCGAGTACTAAGTTAGACTATTAAATTAAATTAGGTTTAATAACTTTGACTTAAACCTTCTATTCTAAGTTATAAAACTCGATGATATCACTACAACTTGATTGACTCATCGGACTAGGCAAATTAATTCTAGTCCAATTTGACAAAAAAACTTGGTAGGTTTTGAATTAGCGGACTATACTGACCCATTTGGCTGGAACATGTTTAATAATAATGCTTCTAGTTCCGGTAGTTAAAATAAAAGTTAGAACTTCCGATGCAAAATTACTGTCATTTCATTCAGCTTCAGTTTTTTCTCGTTTTTTCAATAGAGCAGCATGATTCTGATGTTAATGATTAAATTTTCATGTAGTTGTAAATTGATATCTGCATGACAGCGATCATTAGCTAATGCCTGGATAAAGCATGTTGTATTCTTTCCATTTTCATTTTCTTGTTATTTAAAGATGGAGTAATTAATTTGGCCTGGCACTGCTAGCAGAGATGAAACACTGATGACATCTGTTGCAGACTTGTCGTGCATGCTTCCTAATACATATGTAGCTATTTCTGCAAAAGATTCAATAGTTGAAGGACAGAGTTTTATGCAGCTGGCAGATCAAGCACTGATGATTAGAATGATTACTTTACATGCATTGCCAGATACTGCGAATTAAACCACTATTGTTATAGAGTTAGTGATTGGGTGATCAAGGGTGTTTTTTAGCTATGGACACTGCTTCTGAACTTTGATGTGTAGCAGCAGCAACAAAGATTGGGAATTATGTAAAATGGTGGAGCGAAGTCCTGAGAAGAATCAGGGACCATAAAAATCTTTCCAAAATGAAAAACGCAGATATTGCACTAGTGGATACTGCAATACTTGTGCCTGTGAAAATATTTATTTCTTCATGGTTGGTGCGTGTATGATTACTAGGATGCCATGAAGGCTCCAACCACACACACACGATACATTCCTTGTTCAGCAATGCTGTTATAAATCCTCCTCTAAATTTTTATGAAGGATAAAAAGAAAAAAGGGTATGGAACTGAATTCTAACCAATCTCTAACAATAAATTATTAGCTGCATGCAGTAAGAGTGATTTTTATAGTTATAAAATTAAGTCTAGCTCGGCGAGTGGATCCATGTGATTGGCTAATCTAGAATTATATCATTTTAGTTAAAAATAAATGGGTTAACTTATGATGTGCGGGCTGATCGGTAAACCAATAATGTAAATCTTGGATATAATTCTTACTCTCATGAATTTTAAGGACTAATTTGTTATCCAAGACAACTCTTGCAAATCCAACACAACTCCCATGGACCTTACTCCTAACTAAAATGAAGCATGTGTGTGTGTGGAAAATGATTCATTACCAGCATGATGCTATGTTAACGGATGATGGGAGAATTTAATGTAATTAAGACATTCACAATGAGTTTTACAAAAACCACATAATAGGAATATATCGTCAAGTTAGCAGTTTCTTACTTTTATTAATTTATAGATGCGTCCTCTATTTTGTTATTCTGATGTGTGCCTTCACATCTCGAAATTCAATGTAAAATATTACACTTGATTTCACCAAATAGAAGAAATAAAAATATAATGTAATTTTTATGAAAGAATTATTTTAATTTAATAGCTTATATTAGTAAATAAAATTTCAAGATATAATTTATATTATTTTCTAATATTTTTTTAAATGAAAGTTTTTTGGATATGAAACCTATACAGATCTATATCATTTTATACTTAATTTTTATTATAGTATTCTTTAATATACATTCTCAAGTAAAAACTTTCTAAACTTAAAACTTACTTAGATTTACATATATAAAAAAAATCGGTAAGATTCAAATTTATAATTACTTGGTCATAATCATGATTCTGATATTATATCAAAAAATTATTATAATTCAATAATTTAATCTTTTATTTAAAGTCTCAAGATATGATTTATATTATTTTTTTATATTTTTATAATTCTATATTATATTTCTATAATTCTTGACATGTAGAAAATAATAAAAATATATTTTTAATAGTTTTGAAATGAATTTTTTATTTTAAAAAATAAAAAAATGAGATATCTGTTCTCGTTATTTTCATTTTTTTTTTTCAATTCGATTACAGCTGTTACATAACAATATCACGTTGTGGCATGCACTATATACGCACACATTTACCGGTATTTAACACTTCTACGAAAGTGGTTGGGTGTGAGCCGAACTAGCTAGTAATCACAGTCACAGAGCACGCATGTACGGTGAACGTCATTGTGGCACGGTATGCTTTTTACCTGAAATGTTAACACTTTAAAAGGGCTGTATTACATTGTTTTCAGTGTAAATCAAGGAAAATGTGTAAGTATATATACATACACCTTGCATATATATATATAAAGGAAAGGCAACCCAGCACCAGTTCATTTTAACTTCATGCCGAGCATGTAATTGATCCAAGATAATAAACGTGAGACGTAATATCTACGTACCTACGATTGAGAGAGAGAAAGAGAGAGAGGGAAGAAAACTAAAGTAAGAGGGAGCAGTAATACTGCCCAAAGAACCTCACGAGAGTGCGACATGGAGCATTTAATGTTAACCCAACAAAGTAGTTTGGTCTGCAATCAGTCGGTCTCTCTCGTTCTTGCCTTCATTTGCTAGCTCCTTATAAATAGCCAACATCTTTTGATCTTTCTTTTCATCATCTGCAGAAAGAGCAAAAGCTTAACCAGTCGTACATATAGACCTGTTCATTATTTGCTGGTACCAGAACAATTACCAGAAACAACATGTCTCACATAGCTGTGGAAAGAAACAGAAGAAGACAGATGAATGAGCATCTCAAAGTCTTACGTTCCTTGACCCCTTGTTTCTATATCAAAAGGGTATTTGATTATTATCTAGCTTTTCTATATATTTTGTAACTGTCTCTCTAATGATACGATTATATAATTTGATTTGACTACACAATGATGGAATCTGGTTGGTGTGGTGCACGGATGTGTATGTGATTAGGGGGACCAAGCTTCTATCATAGGGGGTGCAATAGAGTTCATCAAGGAGTTGCACCAAGTTCTACAAGCTTTGGAGTCCAAGAAACAAAGGAAGAGTAGTTTGAGCCCTAGCCCTGGTCCTTGCCTTAGCCCTAGCCCTAGGGCGCCACTGCAACTAATAACCACTAGTCTTCATCCTGATCACCATCACCCCTTTCCCTTTGGGAATATCGAAAATGATCTCAAGGAACTAGGCGCTGCATGCTGCAACTCTCCAATTGCAGATGTTGAAGCAAAGATATCAGGATCAAACGTTATCTTGAAAGTAATATCGCGGCGAATACCAGGTCAAATTGTGAGGATAATCAGTGTGTTGGAAAACCTTTCCTTTGAGATCCTTCACTTGAACATCAGTAGCATGGAAGATACTGTCCTTTACTCCTTTGTCATTAAGGTTGAACTTCTTCATTTTATGCTCTTCTCATTTTTCATTTTGGACGAGTCAAATTTTCTGTTAATCAATTATATATATAACTAGGCTTAATTAGGTTACTTTGCCTCCTCAACAACACAAATCTGGCGCCGGCAGGCATGTTCTCGGGCATTAATCACCTTCAAGCATGCTGTACGCAGCTCAAGACGGACTCTAGGACATGCAACCGTCAAGGGTTTTTGTGTAGAGATGTTCATTCTAATTCATAGAGATTCTGATAGTTTGATATGATATATATATATATACACAACTAGATGAACATGAAATGCATTCATATTCTTCCTACTACTGTTCTCATATATATTCTAGGTTTAATAGCAAACTTGAAAAGATCTTGTTATTGGGGTTATAACTTTAATGTTATAGGATCAGATATTTCAATGATCATACATGTTACTCCGATTCTTTTCTCTAGGCCTGCAACATATGCTTACGCATTCTTATGTTACTCGGATTCTTTTCTCTAGGCCTACAACATATGCTTATACATTCTTATCTGATTTTCTTCTTCTTCTATTTTTAATTTGATGTTGCAGATAGGGCTAGAATGCCAGGTGAGTGTGGAGGAACTAGCAGTTGGAGTGCAACAAAGCTTCTTTCAAGACACAATTTATACATATGAGTTATAGTATATGGTGTTTCTCGGATTTAATTGGATGGATGGTTGTTGGTTGATATATCGATAAAGAAACATTCCATAATAATAATAAACAAAAAAAAAAAGTTAATTTTGATTTACTAAGATTTGGGGTGAATCAGTTTCTGTTCTTGAGATTCAGTTGAATAAATGTGCTTCCTCTAGTTTTGATCTCGAAACGATTTATCCCTTTCGTTTAGAAATGTTTCCAACTCTCTAGTGAAACGAAGTTTTCTAAAATTTGATCAAATAGAACATTTTTAATATATAACATGATGAAATTAAATTTTATACTTCCATTAAAAGAAGTAAATGATGTCGTGTGTATCATTTATATTGAAAATAAAATAATTAAAATTTATCTTTTCTGGTTATAGTTTAGATTGAATATATATATATATATATTGTTTAAAAAATAACTGTTCTATGTTATTTTAATTTAATTACAATGAATATACTAGTGCTTTTTTACGTCTCATAAAAAAAATCGGTTAATAAAAAGATAAAAAGTAAGAGCATGTATCTATTGAGCATATTCTATTTATTTTTCCAAATTAACATGACCAATATAGTAGACCCAAATGCCATGCATATTTGAATCATATAATTATTTTATTTATTATATTTTAATTTCTAATGTCAAGCTTTCCTCTAGATCAATGAAGCTTTGTTAGATCATATCTTCGTAATTAGTAGCGCCCAAGTGTTTACAACTTGTTTTTTAAAAAAAAAGAAAAAAGAAAGAAAATTAGACAATTTACGAGGTTACTGAGATTGGCCATCGTTTTAGACGAGGTTCTAACACTTTTGTGTTCAAGTCCATAGACATTTGACCCATGGGGTCTCCTCCATGAAAATATGTCTATTATGCTCTCTTTCCTTTCTACTACAATTGCTTGGGGCCTGCAAAAGATTTTACCCCAAGGCCAACGTGTTTTTTGGTTTTTTTTTTTTATTAAAATCCATTCTTGTTCAAAGTCTAGGGCCCTAACACACACTTTAAATTGGCCCACTAGCTTATTAATCCCTCTCCTTCCTGCTCGGATTGAAGAGGCTTTTTTCTCCTCCCGAATTGAAGTTTTCTTTTCAACTATGAGTGCATTCTGCAAAACCCTAAAAGTTGGCTGCTTAAGCAGTAAGACCAAGATCCTAAATGTTCCATGTATATTCGAGTTATGTATACGAGTGTGTTGAGAAAATTAATAATAAAAAAAAATAAGAATAGAGAAAGAAGTAGAAAGTGGAGCCAAAAGACTGGATTTTGTTGCCTCTCATTGACCACCTGTGGAAGTGCAGTGTAGGGCTATGATCATCGTCTTTCTCGGCTTCCCCTTATCATCGATATAATTGGAAGTGCAAATGGGCCATCAATGGCTAGAACATGGATAGATCCAAATCCATCGAAAATAGTGTATCTTCATAATGGCCAAGTCACTCTTGCAGTACAGAAAACAATATTTCACGACCATTTTTGTTTAAACATCCCACATGCTAGAATCATGGCTTCGAATCATGATATCGGCTGGAAATAAATGAAGCATGTGACTACTCTTTTAAAAGAAAATATGGCATAGATTGAAAGAAACTTCATGAGCTAAGAGATAATTAGGAGGGTCTAATTTTTAAATCAATTGACAAAAAAACCTTTTTTCTTCTTCTTTTTTTGTCCCTCCCCTCTCTTGAGGTCGACTTTCAATCATTTTGAATATAATTTAGTTGTTTTAGTTTATGAAAGTAAATTAAAAATAATTAAAAAAAATATATCAATTTCCCTTATGTTTAATTTAGTAGTATTTTATTTTTATTTTTTATATCATTCGCTTCTTCTTTTTTTACCTTTTGTTTTTTATTAAAATGAAAATAAAGATAAATTTATATATAAATAAAATAAAATAAACTCAGTTATATATATATATAGTATTTCTAACTACAAGCAGCATTAATTAATTAGTTTTAATTAGCTACAAGAACCAAGTTCAAGTGGCTTGAACTTAGTTCATGTAGTTGGTTAAAACTACTTAATTAATGCTTGAACTTAGAAAAAACTTAGTTCTTGTAGTTGATTAAAACTACTTAATTAATGCCTGAAGTTAGAAAAACTATATATTTGATCTTTATATTTACATATTTATATATAACCTAGTTTTTTATTTAACAGAAATTATTTTTTTAGATATTTAATGTTTAAAAATATATTAAAATAATATTTTTTTTATTGGAACATTTAAATAACAAATATATATATAGTAATTTAAAATTCTTGAAAAAATAAGGATAAAGTACACATATATATATATATCGGAACATTTAAATAACAAATATATATATGTATATAGTAATTTAAAATTCTTGAAAAAATAAGGATAAAGTACACTCCAAAACAGTGAGAAAATATGTAGTGAGAATGGCCTTCATCTTTTTGACTTTTAGGTAGAAGAAATGAGGGAATTTCAATTTCAAGATCAACAGTTGACGCCAAATGATTGTACTGAGAATAATACAAAACTATTTTTAACAACGGAAAGCACCAAAACCAGCAACCTTTTCGGCTTTTTCGCTACCTTACAGTCGACAAACACGAGCCTAAATGTAGGGTTGGAACGCTGTATTTTGCTTTGACAATACGCCGAATAATGCTCTCTTTTGGAGTTAACAGCGCAAATAATTCTAATTAGCTACCAAATTGAGATCTGTCCAAGTAAAAGCAACCAAAGCTCAACAGACACAAGTGACATTTCAACAATACCCTTTCTTGACCTTTATACCTTTTCTTTTTGACTTTCCACTCCCCCATCTATCCATCATTCTCATGACACGCTCCATAGTGGGACTGCAGCAGCTTTGATCACTTCCCACAGTTTGTTGTTGTTTATTATTATTATTCAATTCCTGATTTTTTTTTATTTTTTTGTGTGTTTAGATAATTTTTATCAGAATCTCTATGATTTATTAATACATGTTATTATTATTATTTATTTATTTTAATTCAATAAAAAAATACATGTTATTATTAATATTACTTCCATCTACCATGTGATAGAAACATCATCATATAATTTCAAATATAATATTTTTTATTGAATTAAATTAGCCTATTAGGCCCTCAAAATTAAAATCGAGAATCTTTGATTGACAATTTTGAGTGGAAGACATGCAATCCATGGAAAGCGCCAAAAGTGTTTTAGGTGTAGAATAAGAGTTGCTTGAACTTTGTTGAACATCCTAGCAAGTTAAAAGGAAAGCTTTTACTTTAAAGAATCAATTTAAGTTAAAAAATTTAAGTTATAAGATAATATTTTAAAAAATTCATATAAACCACATTATCTTATATTTAATTTTTATTAAATAAATAAAAATAATAAAATTCAAGCTTATTATCATTTATTTATTAAAAAGATAATATCATGTTAAAAAATTAATTTAATTTAAAAATTTAAATCATTAGTTAATATTTTAAGTTTACAATTTATATTATTTTTTAACTATTTAAAATAAAAAAAATTATTTATTAAATATTCTTCACTTCTTCCGTTTCCTCAAAATTATCATAATTTCCTTCGATGAAGTCTTAAGTGCTTAGAAGTGTTTCTTAGAACACATGTCGTAGTTTCACTGTTCATTCCCGTCAAACTCAATAATGGAACGAAATTTTGTATTGATGCAGAGTAGAAGAAAGTCAACAACCTAAACTTATGGGAAAAAAGGGTTTTAACTCAAAGTTAGGACAAAATTACAAGACAATATATAACCCCCACAAAGCCACTTATCTTCCATGCTAATTAATAATGCAACATGTATAGTCATAGACTGTCGAGAGCATGAAGCCTGGGATTATATATACGATTAAAATTTGTTTTTTATCTGAAAAAAATATTAAATTAATATTGTTTTATAACTTGAAATACTTATATCGAAAAAGTTAAAAATCTGCACGGGTTGTTTTAATTCCCGTGGTCATGTAGTGAATCACGAAGGCTAACAAAAGATATTTAGAAAAGATTTATTACCTTTCTTTACAAATTCAACTATACATGTATATCATTCTCGTTCGTGATATATTATTTATTTATTGAATTTATAGTATGTTTAATACATTTAAAATTAGTTATAACACACATAAATTGATTGAGATATTTTTAATTATAAATAAATAAATAAATATAAAAAATATCTAGTTAGTGGCATCAATACTGTTATATAAAAATAATTTAAAATTAATAAAAAATTTATATTATTAATTAATTATCAGTAAACATTTTTTTTATTGTAAGAGTAATTGTTTTTATACCAAAATCAAACCCAAAGTTTAAATGGGTTAGATCTCTTCAGAATTTTAACTCATTTGAGAATTAAGTGCACAAATTGATATTTTTAGAGTTGACCTCCTTGAACCACCATTTGAAAACGAAGTTATTCTTTAATTTTCATCCAAAAATTCTTCAAAAGAATCACATTAAACTCACTACATTGCTTAAAAAATATATCTAAGAGCAAAATTGAATATGCAATTAAACGAGGGACTTCCTTAATTTTATTAAAAAAAAAAAAGATAATTACCTTCAGGTAGAGATTATCATACTTCCATAGCCATCACTAGCTGATCTCTATCACACCTATTTGCAACCATGGAAATTTATCCCTTATTTTTTTCTATTTAAGTGTCAAAAGCATCCCTTATTTTTTTCTATTTAAGTGTCGAAAGCATGTTGGTAAGATAATTAAAAATCTAACAGTAGTCAAATTAACTGATTAAACCTTCACTTACTTGGGAGACTTCAAATATTACCATGGTAAAAAAAAAGTGATAAAATAAATCCTCTAAAATATATAAAAAAAATCAAATAAATCTCCATAATTATATAACAATATAAAAAGCTCCTATGCATATATAATATGTTGCGCAATGTATTACAATTATTAACAATTGCAATAAAAGTTTATCATCAAAATTAATTATTTCAGTACACCAAAATCAATAAAATATATATATATAATAAAAAATTAAATTTTAAACATATTACTACCAAACCAATATACTAACTATCTAAAAAATATTTGATAATACAGCTGTGTGTGAATTACCATAAAAACATCTTGTGTGCAGCAAGGATAGATTGTGACTTGCTAATTTATGTTTTTCTTTTCAAATCTGTAATGGAATATGTTTTAATTACATAAAAATTAAAAGTTGGGTGATATTTGATTTACTTATTTTAATTATGATGCATTCTTGGTATTGTTCATTATTACTATTCATACATATCGGAATCATTAAAAATGATATGAGTGGAAAGAATATGGGATTTTTATTCTTTATCAATAAAAAAAATCATCACCTAGTATTTTAGTAACTATAAACTCTAACTAATTTTAAAATCTAGGTAAGGAGACTGATTATGTAAAAAAAGATGTTAGCAATCCTAATGTATCTTACAAGGTTGATCTTCTCTTTTTCTTGAGAATTTTCTAATAATAAAGTTTTTTCTCATTTTTCCATCTAATTGCAGGGTTTAACAACCAATACTTCCCAATCATAGGATTTAAACTTAGTGCTTCCTAATTGAAGGGTTTAACTTATGCTTTCTAATTGTTGAGTTTGAAAACTTGGTGCTTTCTTATTATAAGGTTCACCTGAGAACTCTTCTTGATAACATAATTGATCCTTTTATTTTCTTAAGAATTTTCTAATAATAGAGTTCTCCTCATTCTCCTTCCTGATTCCAAGGTTTAACAACTAATACTTACTAATTATGAGGTATATACTTAATGTTTTTTTATTGCAGGGTTTAACTAAGATTCTTTGCTATTATAACTTAATGATTTTTTTTTAAATTCATCAAAATCTTATTGGATGTCATTCAGGATTTTTCCTAGAAAATTCAAAAATTATTTATGCAATGCTTTAAGGTTAGATGATAAGCATGTATCCTTAATTGGTTTGAAATATATCCCCCCCCTCTTTAATGCTTCATCATTATAGGGTGTCTTTACTTGTTATCCAAAGCTTGGTTTTCTAATTCACTAACTCATTCAAGTTTATGGTATATCAATCATTATCCCAAATATAAATACACTACCCGTCCTAGATTATCTGCAATGATTACTGCTCTTATTATTTAAAGCTTAATCACGCCCTCAAGTATGACATTACTTGTTTTATCATGAAAGAGTTTAACGAATCATTCAACTTCTTGGATTATTTCAAAAATACCCTATAATTAGTTGTGTGCATTGTGCCAACAATTATGAAAATATTTTCTAGTGTCAACCTCATCTTAAAATATCAATTAGTCATAAAGTTGTCTTTAATTAAATCACACTCCTCTTTTCTAATTTGAGCATTAATTAGTATTTAAAAGTGTATTTTTATCAACGTATTATATCATCATTTTACGCTCGAAATATCAATAACTTCTTAACTAAAACATATTTTATAATAATAATTTTGATACCTTAAGATACTTTTAATTTATGGTAAATTTTCATCCTAAATATACGTCTATCACATAAATAAAAGGGTTAATTGATGAGTTGAAGTATTGAAATTAAAAGGACAAAGAGATGGTCAAACTTAAAAAAGAGATATTGGTGTAGTCTAAACTGGAACACTATTTGGTAATTGGGTAATATCTAGAGCTGTACATTTTAGATTTATATCTGCTTTATATGGATGGAAAGCTAAAATATAGACCTAAAACTTTTATGGAAGGGTAAGACTCAATTCTGCTATTTTTAATCAGTTAATTTGATTTACTCATGGGCCAAATTGAATTTTAATTATATTTAAGAATTAATTTGGGTCTAATTGAAGAATTTAATTAAGTGTAAGGACTTAATTATACTTTAAATTGGCTGAATTAATTTTATTTGGGGTTTAATTGGTGAAATAAAATTTAGGGTTCAATTAGGGGATAAATTGAAGAAATCCATTATCAAGAATGATATCGCAATAGACGTGTAACTTTAGGCTCCAATTAAAGTTCATCAAAGGCTTAAATGAAAAATTTTACGGTCAATTGAAAGCAATTGAAAGAGAAAAGACTTAAATTAATTTTGATCGAAAACAGGATTTTAGCATTGTTTATCTTCTTCTTTAAATTTCTAAAATAGCTAGTTTGGTTACCTACTTTGTAGTTGCATTTAATATACCTAATATCCACCTAATTTCCATAACTTGCACAAAACTTATCACCAGACATCCCTCTATGTCCTGGTATGGTCGGCATTAACTCACTGGCAAATAAACAGATTTGGCATCACCCCAAAGAGGCCAACTCAGGCAACCTGCAGCTATAAATTTGGCAATTTAACAGTATACCATGCCTACTTTGAGCTAATGGTTGGGATCCTTTTTATCTTAATCAAGGGCTAAAATTTTTCACCAACATAAACAAGATTGCCCTATTTCATCTCCTATAAATAAAGATGGATTTGATGCTTTGAGGGAGGAGAAAATGGTGTCCAACATAAGCCAAAAAACAGCTTCTCCTTTGTTTTTCTTCCGGCCATCGTTCTCTCTTCTTTCTCTCTCTCCTGCTGCTTCTTCAGTCTTTGAAAACCCCACAGAAACATTCCTCCTTCACTAACAAATGGCGTCTCAGCCTCCCTACAAACTCAAATCCTCACCGGCAATAAGCACAACCACCACGACTTTCTCTCTTTTCTCCTTCCAGCATTTCTCTCTTCGCTGCAACCTTTTCTTCTTCCTCTCATAGCTGATGCCGACCTCCACCACTACGACCACAAGCAACATGACATCATCCTTAGCCAGACTACCACCATGCCAAGTTGCCAGCTCTCCCTTCCCTTCCCCTTTTTCTTCTTTGTTGTCTCTGTTTAGTGAACAAAAAACATGAATTATAATTCATGTCCTACTGTTCAAGTATGAAAAGCGTTCATACAGTGAACTATCCTTCTTTGTTTTTTTTAATCCAAAAATTTTAAAAAAAAATTATTATTTTCTCACCTATTTTTCTACCAATTTTATACAATATTGGGTTGTATATTTACACTATAAAATACAAATTTTATATTAAAATACCTGGTTTTCTCTAAAATATTTCAAAAAAAATAAAACATTTTCAAAAATATTTTAAAAAAATATTTTATTGCATATAGCCAAATCCTGAAATGTTTTCACGCATATGTTTTATAAAAAAACAAAAAATGAATCTTTTTTGCGTTTAAAAAAACCAAAAATGAATATCATAATTAGTTTATGATTATCCATTAGGATTTGGTTAATATATCAAAAATCTTTTTCTAATATTTTAAGATCCAGATATGGATTTTAATTTTTGTGGGGTGTAAAATTGCACGATAAAGTATACTCTCGGGTATTAAAGATACAAGATGTAAATAAATACGATGTTAAAAATCAAACTTTAGAATGGTTAGGATTTAACCCAATAAAGTAAAGACTCTTTCATAAAGATAAATCTTTCTTAAGTCTTAGGAAAGACCAATAGATGCCCAACTAAAAAAAAATAATCTAACAACAATGAAACTTATCTTAACTAGGGTGCACTGGGGGTGATGTGTCTTGCCTTTACACAACCAATCCCTTACTCAGACTCTCGCAGACCATAGGTTTCTAGTGACCATAATACTAGCTGGCGACTCCTAAACATTAATCATAATTTTATGATTAAATCCAAAAACCTTTCCAACACATAACACCTCACACAGGAGGCACGATAAAAGCCTTCGTCGTCGCCAGATGATGTTTCCTGGGTGCTTGCACACCTCATGACAGGATGGCGACTCTAGTGGGGACCACCTTGTCTTGTCGAATTAATCTTTGCTTGTTTAGTTGTTTGCCATTTTGTTGATCTTTAATTTTAGCTCACATTTTTATTGCTTTAGCATGCATTTTAATTTCACAAGTAAACCCAATTCTAGATTAGGTGAGGAGTAGCGATCTATCTCATGACTTTTAGTAAGGGTTCAGATTCGTGAAACATCCAACTATGAGCTGAGTGTTTACTTCGTAGTGGTGGTCACACTGTGCTCCAACCATTCCTTGTAAACCGCTATACTGCCTTCACGTGAGGTGGTCACTTAATAGTTCACAAACCTTTTTAAAACTAGGTAGAAAGCCTACCCATCAGGTAATGACCTAGAACCTTCCTTTAGAGCATGAACTCCCTATTTAGTCATTTTGTATGGGTTTTTGTCATTCATACCCAATGTGTATGTACATGCATTTGCATCCACACACATACATCCATCCATTGTAGATATATATACATGAAACAGGTTAAAAAATTGGTCTCTAAAAAGTCTATAACACCCAACTCCGAGCAAGAAACATGGAAGATGAAGAGTGTGCTCATCATGATGCCTATTTCTAAAAAGAGTTAGAGTCTTTAAAAGCAAATGTGGCTTGCCTCACTAGCTTACTAGAGCAAACACTTGAAATATCTATGGTGAAGGTCCTTCCAACAAGCCATTATTTTTTTTCAGCCTTTGGCAATAGCTTGACCTGAAAAAACAATGAGTGTCAAGAACCTCCATAAAATCTAGCATTTATACACTCAATGCCATCAGCACCAACCCCTGTAGTCATAGATGCATTTACCAATGAGTCCTACAAAACTAAGTCTTACTGCAACAAGATGACAGAAGTAGTATATGATGAAAAACTACAGATACACTTTTTTCAAGATAGCTTAAGTAGGGCGGTATTGAGCTGGTATATGAAATTAGACAACAGAAAGATCCAAAAATAGAAAGACTTGGTAGATGCTTTTGTGAAGCAATACAAGTACAATATAGGCATCACTCCTAATAGAACCAGTTTGTCTAATCTAGAGAAAAGGAATAAGGAAAGCATAAGAGAATCTGCTCAAGTACATCCTCCATTATTGGATAAAGAGATGGAGACTCTATTTGCCACCACGCTTAAAGTGTCATACTATGAGCATGTGATGGGTAATTTGGCCCAGCAATTTACTAATATTATGGTAATAGTTAAGCGCATAGAGCAAGGAATAAAGAGTGGTAGAATCTCTGCACCTTTAAAAAAAAGGGGCTTCGAAGTTAAAAAAAAAAGAAAAAGGTTGACTATGTTAAACATAGGAAGAACCCATTCCAAAAATACCACACTCCATCCTCTTCACCCTAAATCGACAACATCAATTTTAATCCTTCTTTTCGTACTAGAAAACCTGAGTCTTAAGCTAAACACCAAAGAAACCAAGAACAGCTACCTCCATTACCGTTACCCTTAAATGAGATGTACCAAAAGCTATTGAACATTGGATATATAGCTCCAAAACTCTTGACACCTCTACAACCATCTCACCCTAACTGGTACCAGACCGACCTCACTTGCGAGTACCATACTAGTCTACGGGACACAACATTAATATTTGTAGTACCTTCAAGAAAAGGCTCATGCATTTGATTAAAGTTAGATAAATAACTCCGAAGGAACTCCAAACGTGAGTTCAAACCCTCCACCTAATCATACTTCAAGTACTGGATCATTGAATGCATTGGAGGTGGAATGCATTGAAAACCTCAAAACATTAATGGAAAGAGTTGGATGTAGTGTGCATTCTCAAGGATAAAGGATGAAGTTCTGCCATAAGATGGGAGGATGGAGTCTACCTCTAATAATCGCCTCTATTTGATCATATATGTAAAGTTATTTTGATTTTATCACATTTTAACCTGTTTTAGTCTTGTTGATAATTTGACTCATAATGCCATAAGACTTTCTGTCAAATGAGTCTTTGTTGTTAATAAGATCATATATTTATAATGTGCTTTTATTTTTTGTTGTATCATGTACTGAGCACACTCTGTATTCTTAAAACCACTACACCAAGAATTCTTTGGTGTTTATCTTTTTTTTCTATCTCTAAAAAATCAAGATCCCATGTTTTCTCAAGAATTTTTGGAAAATCAAAGTTTTAATACAAAAAAAAAATCAAATTGGTGTTTGTTCTAATAAACAACTTTTAAAAATTCAAGTAATATCCTAACACTTCAAAGCTAAGTTTTGACTGTGTGAATAAACCATTTTGCATATTCGTATGTAAGAAAGCAAAGCTTGCCGATTCTAAATGAATGCATTTGAAATGAAGAAAGGTCATCTTTAATCATCATTTCACAATGCTAAAAATCCCTTGTAATCCCCTTTTGAGCCTAATAACTTTTTCTTTAAAAAATAACTATGGTTAGGATCACATCCTATACTAAGGGGAAAATGCCAAAAAAAATAAAAAATTAAAGACTAAAAATGCCAAAAAAAATCTGGGGGGCATGAAAAAAATTCTCAATGATCGAAAATACTTAAACAAATTTAGGGAGCATAAAAAAGTCCCAAAAAATTTGACCATATCACAAAAATCACTAATATAATGATGCTCAAAACTATTAAAAAAAACCCAACATTGGGGGGCATCATGGACTATTTTGCAAATCAATTCCATGGTCTAGAAATTCATAGACCAACAAAAAAGAATTTGGGATATAAGCACTAGTAATCCTTAGTCTTGAAATCCATTAAATACCTTCTGAGCCTATAAATATCCTTTTTCTTCGTAACCAAGAATCAAAACTTATGTTATGGGCCTAATCAAACCCTTTTTTGAGATAGGTAGACTTTGCTTTCCCATGTGAAACAAGTCATTATTCATGCAAGCAAAATGAATGCTTTGAAACTAATTCTTTGAAACCCTCAAATTGAAGCTTGAATCACTTTGACCAACAAAACATCTATTCACATTTTCACCAAAAGCGAAACAAAATTTTTTAACACTCATACAAGCTCATCCATGAGAATCGCTTGAATTTTCTAAAACAAGTTTGTTTTAAACAAACATCAAAATTATTTTTTTATTTATTCAGAATAACTTTGAAATTCAAAAAGTTTTTTGGTGAAATAAGTCCTTGAAAATAATCGAACCTTCTTCTATATAGCCTTATCCCCAAGAAAAACCTAAATTGAACACTTGGAGATATGATCAAACTAGGACAATCCACTAAACATATAGGGCTAGCTTTATAATTTATCTTCAAAGAAAACATGAGATATTGTGCATAACTGACAACCCTTTAAATAAAGGTTTATGGACAAACAAGTATGTTAATGTCATACCCGTTTTAAAGGTCAAGATCACAAGGTATAAGTTGAGTAAATAAAAGATCACAATATATGACTTAAGTAAGCAATAGCAAAAAAAGTCATTAAAGTTTACTATTAGAGACTCAAGCTCTTGAGAAGATGAAAATCTTATGAAGAAAAATGGACTTATATTTTCTAGGTAAACATATATGAATATTGATCATGATGCATTGCTTTCATCCTTGAGTGGGTTATTGAGTCCTTATCATATAAATAGTATGCTTTTAACCCTACTTCTTTTCGAGTGTGCCTTTAAGCCGTCGACCATCTTAGGTAGTGCATTTTTTATCCTTACCTTCTTTTGAGTGCGCCTTTGAGCCCTCGACCACTTTACATAGTACATTTTCTAACATTATCTCTTTTTGAGTGTGCCTTCAAGCCATCACCTCATGGGTAGTGTGTTTTCTAACCCTACCTCATTTTGAGTGCGCCTTAGAGCCCTCAACCACCTTAGGTAGTGCATTTTCTAACTCTACCTCCTTATAAGCACGCCTTTAACCTCTTACCTCTCAGGTATTATGTTTTCTAACCCTACCTCCTTTTAAGTGCGTTTTTGAGCCCTTATCTTTTAAATAGTGCACTTCGAGTTCTATCATGTCGGTCTTTCAAGAAATTTTATTTATTTACTTTCACCTGGGTAAGACACCTATCATAATCAGACTTCTTTTAAAACTCTTTTCATCTTTCATTGAGGTCGGTTACCCATTACAATGAAACCATTTTCTGAGAAATCCTAACGTTTCTCACCACCTTCAAAATCTTCTATTTTGAGCTAGTTTCCCATTATAATAAAATCATTTTGAGAAATTCTCACATTTCTTATCATCTTTAAATTTTTTTTCATCTAAGCAGGTTTCCCATTACAACAAGACCACTTTGAAAAATCTCTATATTTTTCATCACTTTCATGTTTTTCATCTAGGCAGGTCGCCCATTATAATAACACTACTTTGAAAAATCTCTGTATTTTTCATCACTTTGAAAAATCTCTCTATTTTTCACTATTTTGAAAAATCTTCATGTTTTACACGTGGGTAGGTCACCCATTACAACAAAATCACTTTGAAAAATCTCTATATTTTTCACCTGGACTGGTCACCATTACAACAAGATCACCTTGAAAAAACTCTGTATTTTTCATCATTTTGAAAAATCTCTGCATTTTTCACCACTTTGAAAATTCTTCATGTTTTTCACCTAAGCAAGTCGCCCATTACAACAAGACCACTTTAAAAAAATCTTCATATTTTTCACCTGCACAGGTCGCCCATTACAACAAGATCACTTTGGAAAATCTCTGTATTTTTCATCACTTTGAAAAATCTCTACATTTTTCACCATTTTGAAAATTCTTCATGTTTTTCACCTGTACAGGTCGCCTATTACAGAAAGATCATTTTGAAAAATCTCTGTATTTTTTATTACCTTGGTAAATCTTTGCATTTTTCACCACTTTGAAAAATCTTCATGTTTTTCACCTAGACAGGTCGCCCATTACAATAAGATTACTTTGAAAAGTCTCTATATTTTTCACCTCTTTGAAAATATTTTTATTTTTCACATAAATAGGTCACCCATTACAATAAGACCACCTAAAAAAAATGTTTTTTCAATTTTCTTTAGGTAGGTCACCTATGACAATTCGACCACTTTAAAATCTCTAAATTTTCAAAAGAAAATCTTCTAGTTTTTACTATGAGTGTGCTTTCTAGCCCTCAAAAGAATTTGTCATTTCTTAATATGATGAATCCATCATCTCATTCTTCTTTTTCTTCTTTTACAATGCTTAATATCAAAAGTTTCATACGAGACTTTCTATTATAAGCATTGTAAAGAGGAGGCAACTATCATAACTTAATTCTGGGTTATTCCCTAAAATTCCTTTTTTTTTTCAAAATAAAAATAAAAAAATAAAATAAAGGCTAAAAACATGGAGAAAGTAGGCCAGGAAATTATGTTACAATTTTTGGAGGAAATTGTAAAGCCTAATTATACCTCATTATGCCTAAAAATAGAGAAAATACAAATTCAATGTCAAATTAAATGATTATTGGATGAATTTGCATAAAAATAAGTCGAAGGACATAATTAAATTTTTAATAGACCAATTTGATTTAATCATGGGCCAAATTAAATTTTAATTATATTTAAGAATTAATTTGGGTCCAATTAAAGGGTTTAATTAAGTGTAAGGACTTAATTATACTTTAAATAGGTCAAATTAATTTGATTTGGGGTTTAATTGGTGAAAAATTAAGTTTGAGGGTCTAATTTGGACTTAATTGAGAATATTAAAATTTTAAGAAACAAATTTAATTTTTACCAAGTTAATTGATTGAAATTATGGCCAAATTGCAAGAAAATTGAAGTTTGGGGTTGAATAAGGGGCTAAATTGAAGAAATTTGAGACCAGGTATGATATCGTAATAGGCATGTAATTTCAAGGCTCCAATTAAAGTTCATCAGAGGCTTAATTGAAAAATTCTAGGGTTAATTAGGGGTTCAATTGAAATCAATTGAAAGAAAAGGGATTGAAATGAATTTTGACCAAAAATAGGATTTTGGCACTATTCATCTTCTTATTTAAATCCCTAAAATAGCTGGTCTGGTTACTTACTTTACAGCTGCATTTAATGTGTCTTATGTCCACCAAATTTATCAAAACTTGCATAAAACTTATCACCAGACATCCCTCTAAGTCCCGATATAGTCAGCACCAGCTCATTGGCAAACAAACAAACGTGGCAGGGTCAACTTGGGTAGTCTACAGCTGCAAATTTGAAAATTTAACAGTATCTCATGCCTACTTTGAGTCAATAGTTAGGATACTTTTCATTTGAATCAAGGGCTGAATTTTTTCTCCAGCATAAACAAGATTGCCCTCTTCCACCGCCTATAAATAGAGGTGGATTTAATGGCTTAAGAAAGGAGAAAAGAGGGTCCAAAATAAGCAAAACAAATCAGCTTCTCCCCTATTTTTCTTTTAGCCACCGCTCTTTTCTTTCTTTATATCTTATTGCTTCTTTAGCCTTTGAAGAGCTTATAAAAACATTCCTCCACCAACAAACGGCGTCTTAGCCTCACCACGAACCCAAATCCTCATCGGCAATTGGCACACCCACCGTAACTTTCTCCCTCTTCTCCTTCTAGCATTTCTCTCTCCGTTGCAACCTTTTCTTCTTCCTCTCATAGCTAACACAAACCTCCACCATTGCGACCACCGGTAGCACACTGTCATCCTTGGCCAGACCACCATCATGTTAAGTTGTTCACTTTCTCTTCCCTTCTTCTTCTTCTCCTTCTTCTTCTGTTCTATTAATAGAGGACGTGAATTATAATTCACATCCACTGTTCATACATTGGACTATCCCTCTTTGTTTTTTTATTCCAAAAATTTTCAAAAAAATTGTTACTTTATCGCATATTTTTCTATCAATTTTGTATAATATTGGGTTGTATATTTATACTTTAAAATACAAATCTGGTATTAAAATATCTGGTTTTCTCCAAAATATTTCAAAAAAAATAAAAAAATTCAAAAAGAAAAAATATTTTATTGCATACAGCCAAATCCTGAAATTTTTCCATATATATTTTTTTATAAAAAACAAAAATTGCATCTTTTCATGTTTAAAAAAAAATCCAAAAATGAATATCATGACCAGTTTATGATTATCTGTTAGAATTTGTTCAACATGTCAAAAATATTTTTCCAATATTTTAGTATCCAGATATAGACTTTAATATTTATGAGGTGTAAAATTAAATGATAAAGTACACCCTCAGGTATTAAAGATATAAGATGTAAATAAATACAATGTTAAAATTCAAACTTTAGAACGGTTAAGATTTAATCCAATAAGGTAGAGACTCTCTCATAAAGATAAATCGACCTTGAGCCTTAGAAAAGACCAATAGATACCCAACAAAAAAAAAACAATCAAACAACAGTGCAGCTTACCTTAGATAGGGTGCACTAGGGCTGATGCATCTATCTTTTCCTTGCACAATCAATCTCTTACTTAGACTCTCGCAGACCATAGGTTTTTACTTGCTATAATATTAGGTGACGACTCCTAAACATTAAATATATATTTATGATTAAATCTAAACTCTTTCCAACACATAAAACCTCACACAGGAGGCGCAATAAAAGCTTTCATCATCGCCAAACGACATTGCACCAGCGCTCCGCACCCAGTGACAATCGTCATTTATTTATTCAAATTATAATACATGCTTTGGTTCATGGTTATGAAATAAAGGGAAATTCATAGGCTTAAAACGTGTTTGAGGATTTTAATGACATAGGACCACTATTAACTATCTACTTCACTCTCTTTCTTTTATTGTCTTTGTAAGAGATATGATATATAATCATGTCATTAATTTCAACCAGGATCTTTACCTTGATCAATCAATGGTTCAGGAAGTTTTATAATTGTGTCATTCGTTTTATTCTGAATTTCAAACTAAAAAAAAAAAAGACTAAAGCTCATTACTCATTATTTTTCTCATGATATTTTTTCATCCTTTTATTATCTTAACAGAGGTCATAAAGCAACTCTAACTCCTCATTTGATGAATAACTTATCTTTTATCTAATCATTTAAAAACATGGTAATCTCAATCATGTTTTCTTTAACAAGAGGCTTTATCATAGATAGTAAAAGATATAGTATTTTATTTTCTTGTCTTTGATTTTTTAGGTGTGTTTTCCAATCAATTTTATTTCTTCTTTCTTTTTTTCTTTCTTTTTTTTTCATTTATACCCCCACAGTCATCAACTTTTAGCATTTTTATGTCTTTCTTTAATCAAAATCTCTCTTGCCTTTCCTATTTATGGCTTTTTCTACTTTTAGCCCTCTCTTAGTGTTTTGTTTTTAGCATTTCCTTCACCATTAATTCTATCATTATCTTTATCCTTTCAATAAAAAATTTCTCATTTACTTCTAGTGTGGGGTATGATCCATGTTAAGGGTTCTTTTTCTACTTTTAGCCCTTTCTAAGTGTTTTGTTTTTAGCATTTCCTTCACCATTAATTCTATCATTATCTTTATCCTTTCAATAAAAAATTTCTCACTTACTTCTAGTGTGGGGTATGATCCATGTTAAGGGTTCTTTTTTAAACAAATATTCTAATAGGCCTAGATTGGGACTTCAAGGAATATATCTTTTAAGAATTGTGAAAGGAATAAGCAAAGATGACATTTTCTCATTTCAAGTAAGGTTTGTTAGAACTAATAAATTTTGACATCATCTAGCATAATATTTTGGACTTGTAAAGAACTTGATATACGAGTCCATAACTATTGAATCCATTACATATCAATATGTATATTATTAAATCTTAACTCATATAATGTGTGGTTTAATTTTATTTATGAGTTCAATATTTGTTTAGTCACTTCATGTCATTTTACAAACATCATATCATGTCTATAATCAAAAACTCTTTTAATATTATTTTTTTTTAAGATTGATTAGCCTTAACTTAACATATTAGAGTTTGATCAATATATTTTATCAAAATACCCTTTGAAAGAAGCATCTCTTTCAAGATAATCATAAAACAAAGAACAAATCACAATTCATTGAAAGTACGTAATGTAGTCACAATACATGAAAAACATATTGAAGCAAAATACAATGATCATTCTCTAGGTAACTACATATTATCTATGCCTTGTCAGTATTTTGCAAGTTACTAGTCATTGCTGAAGATCAGGATGTCTATATGGTAGGTATCATTGTTCTTCACAAACTCAATTTGTCCTTCACTCACCAACTTCTAAATGTTATACTTGAATTTTTTGTAAGTTTTAATCGAATAGCTCAAGACCCCAACATGATATTCACATCTCTCATTTGGATTATACCACCTAGAAAATAATGGTTGTATGAGATTTGATGGAGTTAGGGCAATAAGTCTATGGTCTAACAGATGTTGGTAGACTAACTTGAGTGACAGAAGTTTATCAATCTTTGACAAAGGCACTTGAGTAGATGAAGCTACAATGAGACTTGGTTGGACTACGTAACTAAGATTTTCTACTTGAGAGCCATCGTCCTATTCATCTATCATCATTGTTTTAAAATCTCTCATTATTGTTTTAAAACACATAATTGATAGCTGAGCTTACTATTAGATGCTTATAATATTGGGATTTGAAGATGTTGGTGAATAATATTACCATTTTTGTTTCTATTAGTGAAGGTTAAACATATGTTTTCTTATCTCACCATCTTTGTGTGTATGCTCTTACAAACTCCTAGTTTCCCTTCTTTATGACCATAAGGTTGTTTTTATCATGAGCAATTTCCAGATTAATTTTATATTGCTTCAAGAAGGTGTCTGCAATATCCTTCCACATATTGATCTTGGCACTATCCAGTCTTATATATTAATTTAAGATAGATATTGTAAGATGTCCTTTCAATTCCAGTTCTTAAACTCATCAATCAATCCTTTCATTTGTGATAAGTCTTTATTTAAAATAAATATTTATAAAAAATTAAAGGTATCTTATATTATTAGATATATTATTATAAAATATATTTTAGTTAAGGAGTTATTGATACTTCAAGTGCAAAATGATGATATAAAACCTTAATAAAAATGCACTTTTAAGTACTAATTATAAGACTATCTTGAAATAAATATATTAGTATTTTATCATTATGGTTAAGTTCATCCATCTTATTATAATATGACTCGAGATGGTGTTTAAGTATTTTATTTTAGTATACTTGATGAAGTTTTACACTCTAAAATCTTTCGGCACCATAATGTTTGGAATCAAACAAACTTCAATTACTAATACAAATGCTCTCAATAAGATCATATTATTCAACTGCTCTCAATCTCTCTTCAAGAGCAATCCATTCATCATGGTCTATAGGACCAACAAATCTATCATCAAATGGTCATTCAACTATCAAATCCATAATAATCGAAGTTTGAGCTAGCTAGACAAAGGCAAGGGGATAAAATGTTGATTGAACATTGAATTTACCCCTAAGTTTTAAGGTGTATGACGACATGAGTTATTGGTGCCTTCACGAGAGGTAATGTAGTTGCTCGAGCAAATTTATAATTTTAGCCACTTCAACTTTGATGCGTTCAATTTTGTTTTGATAATGAGCCTTTATGTGAGCCCTTTCTTTGTTTTCCATCCTTTCTCTTAGTCAAGTGTAGTGGACCTTCAATGAGGGACCTATGTTTCAACCTGTGAACATACATGCTAAATGTATGGGTATGTATTTGATATGAAGAGCTCATCCTTTAAGAGATAACACATAATCATAACTCTTACATAATGAATAAGAATTTTAATTGTTGCCTAAACTCTACAACATAAATTTCTTAAGGAATGACCATTATGTCACTTGTAAGTCTTGAACTTAAGATGTTTCATGAAAGGCTTACTTTGACGTAAAACATGTGTAGGGAGTGCTTGACCGCTTTTTATGATCGGCTTATTTTAACTCGCAAGTGCACGAGTGTGCGATGTAGCAATTAACTCGGTAAGATCGAGGTCATATCCACAGAGAGCTAGATCTGGAAATTAAGCTAGGTAACAAAAAAAAACTCAAGAGAAATTAAATTAACAATAACTTGGTTGAAAATAATTGATGGATTTGTTTTCAAAGATGAAAAGGTGTAAATAGATTTTAGAAGACAAGAAAAAGTAAGACTTGGTCCAAATCAATTTTAATGGTGATGTATTGGTGATTTCTTCAACATATATAAGATAACTCAACCTAATATCAACGATGGTGATATTAGAT
>SRLM01000543.1:65868-97168 GCA_015708895.1 Populus ilicifolia
TATGATATTCTTTTCTAGAATTGAAATAGAATTGATTTTTGGAACAAATTTGGAGCATTTATTTCAACCAAGATTTGCTTCAATCTTCATCTAAATGTCTCTTCAATTCTTTGTTCTCAATTCCGATGTTGAATTTCTTGAATTAATTCATTTAAGCTCCAAAAACCTATCGAAACATTAAAACAAACTTCATTACTAAAAAACACATCAATTATTATTAAAAGACCAAATAAAAACAATAAATACATATGTAAAATAAGAGACTTAATGATACTTTTGATGCACAATCAGGGAGCATACACCCTAAAGGCTGGTTTTAATACTTCTATGTGATATAGGGGATAGATTTATTACTTAGTCTCTAAAAAAGTCTTAGATTTGCCTAGTGATAATTTTTGTAATGACAATATGAAAGTGTTACGAGGAATGGTTAAAGCACATACACCCACCATTGCCTAACAAGCACTCAGATATTAGTTTGGTGTTTCACACATCTAAACTCTAACTAATAGTTATAGGGTAGATTGTTAATTCTCAACTTAACCTTAAAGTTTATGTGTACTTTTCAAAAATTAAAATAGGTAATACATGAGGCATTAATCTATATCCAATATGCAAAAGCATATGTAATATATATAAAATTAAAGCATAAAAATGTATAAAAAAAAATGAAACATAATAATCAAATAAACAACCATAGCTTAATCCACGGGTCTTTAGTGGAGTTGTTATTTTGTCGCATGTTTGTAACGTTACAGTGATCATTCATCTGAATCGATGTGGGTGAAAATGGAAAGGAATTATTGACCTTTCTTAGTAGAAAAAAAAGAAATGAGAGTCTTCATCTAGTATTATGGTCACTAGAAACTTTAATTGGTCTTAAAGTTTAGGTTAAGGGACTTATGTAAAAAAAACATATTAACATGCCTTACCTGAGATAAATTACTTTGTTTATTTTGTCTGATATAAGCTATGAAAATGTTGTATTTTCTAGCCATTGGTCAGCTTAAGGTTTTAGAAAATTTCTTCTCAATGAGAAGACGTTTATCTTATCAAATTAAAAACTTAACATTCTAATGCAAAAAATACAAATAAATTATTTTTTTTATTTAATATCATAAATATATTTTACATATAAGTTCATAATGCTATATATTAAAATAAACAAAAAAATTGTTTTGGTATTTTTGGAATGTAGGCCAAAATCCTATGAAATTTTACAAACTTATTGTAAAATCTATGTAATATTTTAAAAAAAAAACATAAGTATTTTAGATTTTTTAAAAAAAAATGCTTAAATAACTTTAGAATTTTTAGTCCTATGCAAGAAAAGGAATTTTTTAAAAAAGCTTTGTTTGGCAAAAATCCATTTTTCTTTGTAATAAAACTATCAAAAGTAAGTTTAAGGGGTATTTGTCAAACACATCCTTAAATTAAAAATTCTTTTAACAAAAGCTATGAAAAACCAAATAGGGCATTAAACCCTTTGATCTTTTTTTTTTATCGAACCAAATTGACCCAAAAATTTTGGTTCAACCATAAAGTGATCCAAAAATTTTGGTTGGACCCAAAAACAAAACTAAAGCTAAAAACCATATTAAACACCTAAATAAACACAAAAATGAAAAAAAATTCTTGAACAAAATGGATCAAACACATAAAAAAATAAAGAATAGCAAGAACATTAAAATTATGCAAAAAAAAAATGAACATACATATTGGAAATTATGTAATGATCAATGATCTAGTATCCGTTCACTTCGATTATCACTAAAATATCATGATTTTTTTAGAAATAGGTTTTCGTTCAAAATTAAAATCTTGCATTAAAATCTAAAAACAATATTATTGATGTAAATAAATACTAAATTATCTACTAATTATGCATAATAATGGCTTCTATGTAAAGAAATGGACTAAACATAGTCCAAATTTAAGGGCTATAGCAATATTCCTACGATCATGAAGAACATGTCTTGAAAAACCAAGCAATTGTCAATCTTATAAAATGAAATTTTTTGCTTCTAAAACACGCTTTTTATCCCAACAAGCCACAATATTATATATAAACATGTTTAAACTAAGAAACTAACATAAAAGCATCAAAGCATCAAAATCAAGCATAAGTTACTAAATAAAAAAAATCAACATAAAATAACCTATATGTTCATGCAACATGAATTCAAAATTTGTTTTCTAAATCCATTTTATGTGTGAATAAGCCTAACAAACTCAAGTTAAACACCCTTACTTTAACATAAATAGGTTAATTTGAACAAAACCTAAAACAATAGTATATATTAAAAAAAACAAACTTAAACAACAACTTTAATGTATCAAAAACTTTAAAAAATAACTTCATTAAATAAAAATGACAAACAAAGAGGTGAATGTATCAATTGTTAAACATTTCAAACATTTTTTTTATACTTGTAAACATTAATATAAAACCAAAACAAATATATAACAAAAAACACCTTAAGCAGGTCACAAAGGGTTACTTTTAGATCAGATGAGAAACTTAGAATAATTACTCTCTTTCTTTCTTTTTTATTTGTAAATTTTTCTCTCTCAAAAACTTGCTAAATTTAAAAAACTTTGTGTTGGCTTCTCAAACCTTCACACTTAGCTTCCTTGTCAATATTTGTCTTCTTCTTTCTCTTTTTTTTTTTTATTTCACCCCTTTTTATTGATCATGAGGAGGGTATTTATAGTGTTTTGTTAGGACTCGAGGAGGTCTTAAATCCATTTCTGACATCTTGATCTTGAGAGATGTGTTGTAAACCCTTGATAATAACTCATTGAAGAGTCTTTATGTGTGAATACATAGAAACCATATTGTTTTTTGTATCATGATTACACTACCAAGACTAACAGAGTTACCCACTTTCGAGGCCTCATTGGTACAACTCTAACATCATTGTTACTTGAGACCATCTAAAGTTGATAGAGAAGGTACACACCTTTTATTTAGATCAACCTTGCTTAATTTGAAGGTTTGTAAGTTCATATTCATGCGTTTGAAATTGCCAGCTCGATCAACCAAAATTATCAAAACAGAGAAGCAAACTAGTGAACAACATGTCATTTACCTTCTCTTCATTAAGTTTTAATGACATGTCATTAAGGGTTTTGAATTTAAGATTTGGTAAATTTTAATTGTCATATTCTTCCAATTGCTTTTAATTATACTCGTAATTGCCTCCAAACATAATTTCATGCAATTTCATTCTTATCAAACTCAAGTGTTTGTCGCAAAGTTGACCAATATTTTAATTTTAGTCTTTAGTTATGAATTTGTGTATTTTGACCCTCAATAGACCAACAAACTTCAAAGTTTTTCAATTTCACCCCTGATTTTATCAATTCCAACCCTTACTTTCATTCGCCCTTTTAAGTTTGGTACTTGGTTTTGAATTTCTTCAATCAAGTCCTTAATTGTTCATCAAATTTCAATATCTATGTAATTAAACTTTTTATTTGATCAAATTAACTCTTAAAAATTACAATTCAATAAAAATTTAATTTATTTCAATTGAAGCCTAAATTGACTTTAAAAAAATTAATTTTTCTTGCAATTAAACCTTCAATAAATTCAATTAGACCTTAAAAAATTTTATTTGAATCTTTAAACACCTAATTTTGAATTTCTTTCCCCAAATTGAATTTTTATTTGTCAATAGGACCTTCATTAGTCAAAAATGCATTGTTAATTTTTTTAAACTTGTATATTTTGATATTTCTCAACCAATATTTAGCAATTTCCTACGAGTTCTAGTATATTCTTCTCACTAATATATATTTTTTATTTTCTTCTAATATTTTTTTTCAATTCTTTTTGTATTTGTTTTCTAATTTTTTGTTTATGTAGGGGCCCAAAAATAGATAACAATAATAGCTAAAGCTGTCAGCAACATTGAGTATTTTGTTTCTTTTTATTTTTAGTGTTTATGGATAAAATAAATAGTAATTCATATATTGCTTTTACTTCTTGCTACCAAACCTTAGATGAATCTTTGATGTTGCCAATTTTATCAAGTCCTTTCTAATCCTAGATTAACAATAAGGGTTTATGAGTGTTATTGATGTGTGTTTAATATGTGGTGTAACATGAACTTCATTTTCCTTCCATTCTTGATTTTTCTTTTTCAAATATGTTAATCCAACAGCTTAGTATAACACTTTTTAACGACTATATTGTATTGAATAATCTGAAACATGAAAGTTCAACAATTATTTTTTACATTAGGTAGCAAATTTAAGGTATCTAAGTAATGAATGAAAGTATTGCTTTTGGTTTCTTTCTAGTATCCATTTCAGTTAACCACCATAACTGGAGATAAGCATTGTATATGCAAATATTGATCATAAGTTATATGGCATAAGTTTTCAACTTCGTTAGTGAAATTATGCTTTCTAAATTTGGATGTTAATATCAAGCAAAAACCTTTGAAACAAAACAAAAGTTCGATTGAAAAGTTATGATAACAAATGCAATTTTTCCTATGTTTTAGAATTTGTTGTTGTCTTCTATTGTCTTTCCTATATATAATGAAATGACGTGTTAAGTCTCCTTAGAGGCATAGTAAAATGGTTTTAAGTATAATCATAAAGTTATGATTATGAAGTTCATGAGTCACCATCTAGTATTACGGTTTCTAGAAAATTTATAGTTTACGAGAGTTCGGGTAAGGGACTGGTAATACAAAGGAAAGATGCATCACTCTTAATAAGCCCTACCTGAGGTAAGCTGCATTGTTAATTGATTTTTTAGGTCAAGTTTCTATTCGTTGGTCTTTTTCAAGGTCTTTTTCTATTTTAATATCATTATATTATTTTATTATTATTAAATATATAGGTTAGGGCTAGCCTAGCCAACTAGGTCAAACTAGGCTAGGTTGGGCTGATTAGCGACCCAATAGGCTTCTCTTCTTCTTTTTTTTATGGAATTGACCTGGCCTAGGATGGAATGGGTTCAACCTATCTTCATATGGTCACTAACCCGACCTAATGACCATATGAATTGGTTGATTTTTGCATGCAAACCAATATTTTCCATGCAAATGGTTGCCCTGTTTGTAGCCAAAAAAAGGAGGAAAAAGGTTACTAGCTATGAGGGATTGCTAGTCGACTGTGATGGGAAGGTTGAACTATTGTTGGTGGCAACGCTGGTGGTGAAGACGTGTTGGAAAAAGAGGTGGAAGATGGTTTTTGAAAAAGAAGAAAAAATCTAGGAAGAAAAATTGATTTTTCACTAATATTGGGCTCTTTTGTCTCTCTTTCAAGGCATGGAATCCACTCTTATTTATAGGGTGTAGAAGAGGGACACTTTCTCTCTTTTGAGGAGAAATCTTGGCTCATATTTTAGCTGGGAAGGACCTAATTGTTGGCTCAAAGTTGCCTTCATTACTTAAGAAAATTGTTAGGTTTGCCGCTTAGGAGTAGTGTTGCGATCGTTGTGGTGTCAATCCATCAAAAAGGACCATACTAGGGTGTCATCAGATGTTAGGTCATCATTTGTGTGTAAGTTTTGTCAAATTAATGGAAAGATGAAGCATTAAATGCCTTGAAAAGAAAGCCACTCGAGTAGCTTTTTCTCGCTTAAATGAAAAGGGAAGATGAATAGTCAACAGATGATGCATCGTTAGGTCTCTTTTTACTATTCAAAATGGTATTGTTTTGGAATTTTTAGGATTTTAATTTAAGATTTTGGTTAAAGTTCAATTTGGTTCTCTATCTTTTAATTTATTTTAATTGCAACCCTCTAATTGACCTTAAGCTTTCAATTTTATGGAATTTTTCACCTGCCAAACTTCAATTTCAATGTCTTTTTTACATTAGTCCTTGTTCCTGGAATTATGCGATGTAGCTCTTAATTGACTATTAAACTTTTAATTTTCTTCAATTTCACCCCTGATTTCAATCAATTGAGTTCCTCATAGTTCGATGCCTTTTACAAAATGATTTTTAGCCTCGAATTTCTTTAATTTAACCCTTAATTAACTTTAAAACTTTGATTTTTTTTATGATTTTATCCCTGATTTAAACAAATTAACTTTGTGAAAATTAGATTTGCTCTCGTAAAATATTAATCTTCTCAATTGAGCCTAGATTAAGCCCTAAACTTAATTTTTAACCAAATAAACCCCTAATAAAATTAATTTAACTTGTTTAAAGTATAATTAAGTTCTTGCATCTAATTAAATCCTTCAATTATACCCAAATTAATTATTAAATATAATTAAACTTTAATTTAACCCATGATTAAATTAAATTGGCCTATTAAAATCTAGTTATGTCCCTAGCTTAACTTTTATGTAGATTCATCTAATAATCATGTAACTTGATATTGAATCTACATTATCTCTCTAATTTTGATAAAATTGGGTACAATTGGACACACGTTGTATCTAAAATTATAGCATGATTTTTTCTACATTTGAAATCCTCTTAACTTGCTTTTCCCAAAATGTTAGTTTTCTTACTATTACTATTTTATTTGTTTTGATTTTTTTTTATCATCTGAAACATTTTTTAGGAAAGTTATGATTTTAGTTTAGAAAATCCTGTAGAGTTAAGGATTATTGATAAGGTATGTCTTAATGTAAAATGAATTATTAGGGAGTCCGTACCCCAAAGGCAAATTTTAGTTCGTTACATGATGGGTAGGCTTTCTAACTGGTCTTAAAATGATCTATGAATTACCTAATAACCACCTTACATAAAGACAGCATATGTGTTTACAAGGAATGGTTGGGGCACAATGTGGCCGCCATTATCGAGTGAGAACTTAACTCATAATTACATGTTCCATGAATCTAAACTCCACCTAAAAGTCATGAGGCAAACCGTTACTCTCGACCTATCCTAGAATTGAGTTTTTAAGATTAAAATGCATAAGAACATTAATTCATGCCTAATATACTTATGTGTGCTAAAGTAGTGAAAATACAAACTAAACTTAAAGTCAAAACAAATAGACAAACAATCAAACAAGTAAAGTTTAATCCAACTAGACAAAGTGTCTCTTATTGGATTGGTCATCCTATCATAGGACAATGTATCCTATCACGGGACAATGTCTAATGGTGTGTTAAGCCTCTTGAGAGGTATTTGAAAAGAAAATGGTTTTGATTTTAATTATAAAATTATGATTATAAAGTTCAGGAGTCGTCACTTAGTATTATTGTTACTAGAAAACCTATAGTCTGTGAGAGTATAGATAAGGGATTAGTTGTGTAAAGGAAAAATGCATCACCCCAGTGCACCCTATCTAAAGTAAGTTTTATTGTTATTTAATTTTGTTTCTAGATTAAGTTTCTATTTGTTGATTTTTTTTTAAGGTTATTTGATAAGGGAATTTTTAGCATGTATATTTTTCACTATTCATGCTTGATTTTTAAATATTTTGGATATGTTGCCCAAGACAATTAGAATTTTGAATCTCCTTTTGAACTATTGACCTCGTGGAAAAATTAATCTGTTTTCAATTCTTAGGTTACTAGACAGGCAGAGCCCAACAGTGAAACTGAACAGTGATTTATTATGTGCTGCAAAAGAAGTTATACAAGTTAGTTCCAAATGGTCGTCACCATTTTCAAATAGCTAAGATGAAGATCTACAAAACATATGAGGAGTATATAACTTAGTTTTGTTGTTTCGAAGCCCAAAAAGCGAGTTGAAAAACAAGGATTAAACCAGCCTGAAATTCTTGCACTGCAAAGACTATTTTTGTTTATAGCCCTTATCTCAAAGCTAAGAGGTCCAAAAATTGCAAGATCAATTTTGTTGGAAAGAAAATTTGATTCTTTACAATTTCTCTAAAAATAGAGATCTTTGAATTCACATGTTTTCTACCTCAAATCTGGCCCACAATGTCTGAGTAGGAAGGAATTCAATGTAGAAAAGGAAACTTTCCTCATTATTGCAGGGGTAGAAAAGCCACAATATAAAAAAAGATAAGTAGATCTGAAAACAAGGAAGTGAAGACATGTAGAAACCCTACATCATAAAAAGAAAAAAAGAGGTGGCGGCACCAAGGGGGAACAAGAAAAAAGCAGAGACAAAACTCTTGAAAACCAGGAGGACACCTATCTATTCGATGAAAATTCTCCTTTTTAGTGATGTTCATCGTATTAAGTTTGTTTCTTTTTAATTTAACTATGGAGTAGACTTTTATTTTAGAATTTTTTATGTAACCTTACTATGATTATGTGAACAATTTCTTTGATTAAATTATTACATTAAGATGTTGAGTACTTCATTCTATGAGTAAATGCTTGCGCGTGTTTGGCCAATATCTGCATGATTTAGAATTTAATTTGAAACTGAGAAGTGATAATTGTTTTAGCTATTGTTTGAAATACCGTAATAAATCTATAGGATAGAGATATTTTAAGAACTTTTGTAATCGTTACAAGTTTTAAAGTACTTAATAAATTTCAACAAGTTCAAAACTTTTATAGAGTATATGAAATTTGTTTGTCAAAATAATTTATTAATGCTTGAGAGAGATTAATATTTACATAAGGAAAACCTGATTATCAACATTAGGAGTAATTAATTTAATCGAGAAAGTTCACATAGATATAGTTACGGTAAGTCAAAAATCCTAGAACTAATACAATTGAATTCATTAATATTTAATCAATTGGTTGTTTGTTTTAATCATTAATTTTTGTTTCATAAACTATCTTATTCAATTCCTCAAATGGATTATAATTTAAAAGACTTTGGTAATTAGTAGTAATTTTTACAAATTCTCGTGGGACGATACTCTACTCATCACTTTATTACTTGTTACAATTCGTGCACTTGTGAAATTAACCAACAGTGCAAGGCAGATCTCTCTTTGTGAGAGAGTTTCTACATTATTAAGTTAAATTCTAACCACTCTAAATTCTTATGCAAGGGGAAGATATATCACATAAGGTAAGCTACATTGTTGTTTGATTTTTTTTACTAAATTAAGTTTTTATTCGTTTGTCTTTTCATAAGGTTCAAGATAAATCTCTGTTCGTGAGAGAATTTCTATTTTATTAGGTTAAATTTTAACTGCACTAAAGTCTAAATTTTGGCACCATATTTATTTATTTATATTTTTTATTTTTGTATCTTTTATATCTTAGGGTATATTGTACTATGTAAATTTACACCCTCAAGTATTAAAGTCCATAACTAAACCCCAACATTTTAAATAGAAAATAAACAAAATGATTGGTGAAGAGTTTTTAATATTTTGGTCAGACCCTAATACATAACCATAAACTAGTTACAATATCTATTTTATTTTATTTTAAAAAACATGAGAAAGATGTAATTTTATATATTTTTTTAATGAAAATATGCTTAGAAAACTTTTAGGATTTAGCCATAAGAATGAAAACAAAACACTTTTTTTAAAAGAAATTTTATTTAATAATTTTTTGAGATCTTTTTTTAATATTCAAATCTTTTTAGAAATGTTTTGGATAAAACTGAGTATTTTAATATCATATTTGTATCTTATAGTATAAATATACAACCCAATATTATGCAATATTCTTAAAAAAAAAACATACAAGAAAATGAAAATATTTTTTAAAAAACTTTTGAAATTTTTTGAAACTTGTTTTATTTTTTTAATATTTTAATATCATTACATTATTATATTAGTAGTAGTATTAAATACACAAGCTATGCTAGACTAAGGTAGCTTGGGTTGACTAGCAAACCAACAAGCTTCTCTATCTTTTTTATTGGCTAGACTCGACTTAGCTATCATAGGTTAGGTTGGGATAGGTCTAACCCATCTTTACATGGTCACTAGCCCAATCTTATGATCATGTGAATTGGTTAATTCTTGCATGTAGATGGCTATCCTTTGTGAAACCAAAAGAAGGAAGAAAAAGGTTACTGGTATAAGGGATAGCTAGCCAAAGGTGTTGGGAATGTTGAACTGTTGTTGGTGGCAACACTAATAGCGTAGGTGCAATGGAAAAAAAAGGAAGAAAATGGCTAGCGAAGAAGAAAAAAATCTAGAAAGAAAAACTAATTTCTCACCACCTTTGGACTCTCTTTTCTCCTCTCTCAGTGTATGAAATCCACTCATATTTATAAAGGGTGGAAGAGAGACACTTTGTCACTTTTAAGGACAAATCTTGGCCAGTGATTCAATTGCAAAGAACCTAACTGTTGGCTTCAAGTTGACATCATAGCGTGAAAAAATTATTGCAAAAGGATTGGTTGGGTTAGCCCTTTTTAGTCTGTAGTGTGATTGTTGTGTCAATCGATCAAAAAGGACCATACTAGGATGTAATTAGATGTCAACCATCATTTGCATATCATTTAGTGGAGAGATAAAGCATTAAATGTCTTGAAAAGAAAGTCACTCGAGTAGCTTTTTTTGGCTTAAATGAATAAAAAGATAAATAGTCACTAGATGACATGTTGTTAGGGTTTTTTTTTATAACTGTTCAAAATGGAGTCATTTTGGACTTTTTAGGGTTTTAATTTACGGTTTTGATCAAAGTTTAATTTGGTCCTCTAACTTTTAATTTATTTTTATTACACTTCTAATTTAACCCAAAACTTTTAATTTTATGAAATTTTGCCCCTGCCAAACTTCAATTTTATCATCCTTTTCACATTAATCCTTGGTTCAGGATTTATGTAATTTAACCCTCAATTAACCATTAAACTTTTAATTTTCTTCAATTTCACCTGTGATTTTAATTAATTAAGTCCTCATAGTTTGATGTCTTTTGCAAAATGATTCTTCACCTTGAAATTTTTTTAATTTAGCCCTTAATTGATCCTCAAAACTTTAATTTTCTTGTGTTTTTACCGCTGATTTGAACCAACTAACTTTGTAAAAATTAGATTTGGTATCGTAAAATTTTAATCTTTTCAATTAAGCTCAAATTACCAAACTTAATTTTTAACCAAATAAACCCCTAATAATATTAATTTAACTCATTTAAAGTATAATTAAGTCTCTGCATCTAATTAAATCTTTCAATTATACCCAAATTAATTATTAAACATAACTAAACTCTAATCTGGTCTATGATTGAATCAAATTGACCTATCAAAAATTTAATTATGTATCTATGTTAGCTTTTATGTAAATTCGTTCAATAATCATGTAATTTGACCTTGAATCTGTATTATTTTTTCAATTTTAGAAAATTAGGGTAAAATTAAGCTCATGGTTCCATTTAAAATTACAGCTTGATTTTTTTTTACATTTAAAATCCTCTCAACTTACTTTTTTTAAAATATCTTTTTACTATTACTATTACTATTTTATTTTTTTATTTTTTATTTAAAAAAAATAAATTAAATCAAAAATTAATTATGATACGTGTACCATACGAACGGGTGTATGTACATATATACAGTACAAGAATATATACAGTACAAGAGAAGAGCAATGATGAGGGCATGGTGTGGTGTGTACTGTACAAGAGAGTTTTCATTATGGTGGACCCATAATTAACAGTGTAAACCTAACCGTACATTGAAAAGATTCCCGCGTCTTCACAAGGGCGCTAACAACCGTCTTTTGCCGCAGGCTAACTGACAATTGTTGCCGTTAGTTAGCTTCCGTCATCTTTTTTTTTTGTTTTTTACTTTTAACCGTTTCCCCTTTTTTTCACAGTTTTCATCGCATTTTTTACTCTGGCTCGGCTCGGCTTAAGAGAGAGCTTGCTCTCTCCTCCTTCCATCACCTTCCACCCCCTGATTACGAGTGACTATTTTTTTCATCTTGACAACGGGGAATTTATTTTGTGTAACTATTTTAATATAAATTTTTTTTGTAATTTTTTCTATATGTAAATAACTATTCAATTAAAATGTTTTACAATAATCTTATAAAATTAATTTTATTTTTAAAAAATACTTTATTTATAAAAATTCATAAAAAATAACATATATTAATTCATAATATTATCCAATTATATAAGCTATATTAATTTTTACTGTTATTATTATTTTTTTATTGTGGTTCATATCATCATTATAACTATTATAATTTATTATTATTATTGTAAAAAAATTTAATGTTTTTAATTTTAACCAAAATTTGATAAATTTTTTCTCCATTATGTAATAATTATTTTTTTTTTGTGAAATTACAAGTGTAGAATAAGTGTATCTTTTTATCCTCCCGCGGGTAATCATAAATGGTTAGAATGTCAAGTCATGGGATTTGTGACTTTTATTCCAGGACGTCTTCAAGGGGAGAGTGAAAACAAAAGCAAGGGATAAAAAAAAAAAAATTAGTTTTCATAGAAAAGGGGGGAATTATTAAGATAATTAAAATAATATTTTCATTTTGAGGAGCTATTTTCGTATGCTGGTTGCAAAAACTAAAAATTGATTTAATATATTTTTATTCAAAGAAAGATTTTAATTAGGGTTTTATTTATATAGTTATAATTAATAAATAATTATATGAATATTAAATATATTAAAATATAATTATTTTTTGATTTTTTTCTTTGAAATAGATAAATAAAAAATATTCTTATTTATACTGTTTAAAAAATTATATTTTAAAAATATTCCCAACAAACTTTTCTCTTGAGATGCTCTACGAGAATGTCTGGATGTGCAATCCGGAAGCATCATGAACCTGTAGTTTTTCATTTTCTCTTATACCTTTTATTTTAATCACTATTAATACTGGAATTTTCTTTTCGAGGCACAACCATGGAATTAAATAATCATGTTAATTCAAATGATCTTATACTTAATTGGATTGTCTTAAATAAAAAAATAAAAACAATAAGATTTGAATTTACGAGTATTTAATTATTAAAATAAAAAAATGTATCAAATTAAAATTCTAATTTATTAAATAAAGCTCAATAAGTATTTTTATAATCCCTGTCAATACATATTCAGTAATTTACTCATTATGACATCAACATGTGTAGATAATAGGTGGCAACCAAAGGTAAGGGGAAAAAGGGGAAATAAGATGACAGAAGGGCAGAGAGAGAGAGAGAGAGAGAGAGGACTCAGAATTGAATTTCGTGTAGAGAGAGCAAGGACAGAACGTGGGCAGGGTACTTTCTAATCTTTCATAAGATATTTTCCACCCTCACAAATCTTCAAGTCATAAATAAAGTCACTGGGCGTTGTCCTTCGCCAAAGGCCAAATCAAGGACAAATAATCTCCCTCTTCAGTGACAGAACTAGCCCTCCACCCCTCCGTGCTCTGCCGTCTTCTTGCGTGCTTATAGGGTAGTTTGGAGGGTGTTCTTGAGAAGTTACTGCTTAGATATACCATAATCCAATCTAATCGATGGTACTCTGTTAGACAAATGTTTCCAAGTTTCAAGATCGCCGTGCCCTTTTTCCTAGATATGGACATGGCAGCTCCCTGTGAACAAATATATACGCAAAATCTAGGCATGCAGTTTTTAGCGAGTACTAGGCGTAGGCTTGTGGAGCATCCAAAGATGCCCATGCATTTTTTTGGTGAATTTCAATGATTTTGCAACCGCAGATGGAAGGCTTGGTCCGACATCCAACCCGGGCCTCGAGCCCGGTTTGGTTCGAACCACCTCAATGATGGGTTATTTTATCCGGTTATTCGGGTTTGATCGAAATTGAAACTGGATTTGATAGTAAGCATGAGTCACCATCTTCATTAATTAAAATATGTTAACCATAAAGTAGTTCTCTTTGCATAGAGACTGGAACACTAGGAGTCACATTGTAGTGTTCTTGTCTTAAATCTAGCTTGTTGCGTCTTAGAATTCAGTGAGGAAGGGACTCCATTATGTGCGTGTAGTGTAGCAAATCTAACACCACTAGTTAGGGGCTATGATTGTGACTTAGAATTTTAACAGTGAACCAGCCATTAGTCCGATGCATGCATGGAGGCCATGAAATTAAGGGCAATGTCGGTTCTTGCTAAATTAAAAAAGTTCTTTAGTGTTCACCAAAAAAAAAAGAGTTCTTTAGTAGATGAAACTGCGCAATCAACGAAATGTTCTCTGTTTATTTTCACTTTAACAATGAAAATAGGCAGTTTGAGGGTTCAAATCAGCGAAGGCAACTTCCCATAAAAGTTCAATGAGATTGGTATGTGTTGGCTGCGTGTTGGGTGAGAGGCAGGTCTATTGCCTATTTGTCTAGAGCATTTCCAGTCAAAAACGCATAAAAAATTTGATTATTGTTAGCTTGAACTGTAGTTTTCACCGTGTAGATTATAGTAGAGAATGTTTATACAGGCAAGATGAGGATTTTCTCGTGTTTTTTCGAGACAAATATTCTTTCAAACATTAATTTCAAACCAGTTCTTAACACGGACGTATTCATGGACTCCTAGTTTCCAAGCAATTATTGATTGAGTGATCCATATACAGTCCATTAAAGAGGGACGATGACATAATGAAATAGTTCTGATATATTTTCTATTATTGCCAAAGAGCAAAAATAATTATATATCCTGCAAGAGAAATAATGCTAAAGAAAAAAAATTCATGTAGATTATTGAATTAGTGAGATCTAGAAGTGGATTTTACTCTAACATCATGATTTAATAATCCATGTATATTTTTCAATTTTTTTATCATGTGTTTTTTACATTTAACATTACTTCATGTCATGTAAGTACAGTAAATTTCAGCTATTTGGGTCACTGGGTACATTAAAAAACCAAGACCCCAGCTCATAATTGATGGTTTGCTGTTGCTTTGTGGGTCTGCTTGATGAGCAAGTTCACGGAACCGAAGAACAGAATATCCTTTAGCTAATCAGTCCAAGAAACAAAGGTCCAATCAATAATTATTAATTAACTCTCGGCTAATGACTATCTTCAATCATGCTCACGTAGTGTAAGAGGGATTTAATACTCTATGGCTGTGAATGTCAGAGAGCAAGGCCATTTAGTCTAGTTACATGTAGGCATAGATTGATGAAGGTTTTTCAAAATTATTACCCTATGAAATTCTGTCGCATGAAACAGACAGTAGCACCTTAGACACATGCATACATAGTACAAATCCTTGAAAAATCAAGCAAACAGGATCGGGCATTGTCCCAAGTGCATAGGAAAACGGGTTCAGCCAACCGGTGACCAGAATCCGAGAGAGAATTGTGCGAGCCTTGCCCCTGCATAAGTCCTGGGATGTGGTGCACCGGTATCAGCCAGTGCCCAGCATGGCCCCCATGTGATTTACTGTTCATAATTCCTCGATTCTAGTTCTTTGAACGTAGGATTCATCATCTTGACTTTTGTTAATTCCACCTTGTTTTCTATGCCCAATAGAAATAAGCAATTCGCTAGCACTGAACACTGATAAATTCGTCTGTTTATGAAGGGATTGTTTAAGCATGGTTTCGTTCAAACTGCACGAGTCAGCAATTGGGGCTGAAGCTTACTCACCTGCTCACACACGCAAACAGCTTGCACCAAGTTTAAGACCCTGCTCCATGTACATGCTTGTGTCTTCAAGGACGACGATATTTGCCACGTTTTGTGTCTCTTTGACTATACTCTCTTTAGAAAGAAGCCTCTGATCGACAATCCCAGCTAAACAAGCCTGCATTTCTGTACGAATTTAAAAAAAAAACAACTCAGGTAACCGGAACAAATTTGTAAACTATCACCGACTCGAAAAAAAAAATGTTTATGCAGCTTTTGTTTCTGCAATTCAAACATATTTTTGTAAATTTTTAAAGTTTTTTCTTTAAATTATTTTTTTATAAATTTTTAGATCATTTTGGTATATTGATATTAAAAATAAAATTTTAAAAATATATTATTTTGATAAATTTTTAAATAAAAAACTATAAAAAACAATATCTATCTCATTTTTAAATTTTCTTAAAGGAGCACATTTCCATTTAAAGCTTTATTTTAAGAATGTAGTTGTGGTAATTTTTTAAATAATTTTTTGTGTTGTAATACTTGTCAATAATTTTTTTATTTTAAAAAATTTATTTTTAATATTAGTATATAAAAAATTTAAAAACACTAAAAAATATATTAATTTAAAATAAAAAAAATAATTTTTTTTTAAATTACTTTAGAAACACTTAATGCTCGGCCGAGAACACTTGAAAAAAGAAAAACATAATCATGAAGGTTTACGTAAGCAACTACTTAAGTTGCATTATTTTATCTTATTTTTTAATTATGCTAGTTTGCAAATTAGTTTTGCTATACGTTATATTTTTTAAAACAAAATATTTGTACATATTTTTATTTGGGATGCTCTATCCATTTTGTTTGTTTGTTTTTTTTTAAAAAAAAACATATAAAACATATGTATAATAGTTTTGAAATTATACATAGTAGATAAAGCAATAAGTAGTATTTTGATAAATTGTTGAGAATAATAGTATATTATTTTTTTTTATCATGTAAAAAAAAGCAATTTCTCTCTCTTCAGTTTTCTTTTAAAGATTTTACACTTCACATAAATTTAATATTTCTAAGCACATAACATATTAGTAAAGTTTAGGATAGAAACAAATATGAAGTTAATTTACAGGCGTGAAAACACCTTCTTTAAAGTATTTATTTGTCTCACACAATGATAACATCTCTAGGATACAACTAAACCCTCTAAACCTTTGAAAAAAATAAGAAAATAAGACTAAGAAAAGAATATATGTATTTTGTTGTTATATATATATATATTTTTATAGTAACATGCTTTTATAGACTTGAAACATAATGATGAAAATAATATGATTGTTCATGAAACAATATGATTGTTGATGAACTACTATGAATATTCATCAAATAATATGATTTTTAATGAAATATTATGGTTGTTCATCAAACAGTATAACTTTTCATGAAATAGTATAATTGTTCATATTAAATTTCAAGTTCAAAACTCCAAATGTTATCCTTTGATATTTTAAATATCCATATAATAATATTAAAAAAATCAAATAAAAGAGTTTGTCCACTATAACTTAATTTACTACACAATAAAAACCTACAGTTAAAAATATTAAGAGAAAATGTTTCTTTCTAATGTGAGATAAATATTATTATTTTTTTATTTATAAACTACACCAACATAACAAGCATGAGGTTCCTGATATGCACTTGAAATCTTAAAATCCAAAACAAAAAAAATTCAACAATCCCTACATCAAGAATGTTTGATATTTTATATATTAATTTCTATTTGATTGCAGTGTTGATTCAAAAAAATTGACAGTTGAAGAGTTTTTTTTGTGATATTTTATGGTGTTTATCATGAAATGTTTTTTAATTATTTTGAATTGATTATCGATTTTATTTTTTTCTCTAACCCATGTCTTTTTTGTTTGGTTGTTAGATTTTTTATTTTAATTTTTTGAAAAAAAAAATGTAAAACAAATAAGTTGTTTTATTCTTCTTTCAAGGAATTAAAAAAAAGTTACAAAAAAGGAAATTATAAATGATATCAAACCATTACCAACTTTAACCAGCACGACTTGTTGCATTGATGGTTAATATGAGAGAAAGGATTATTATTATTAATAATGTGGTGAGAAATGAGAGATTTTGATGCCTTTTTCTTTTGAAAAAGAAGAAGAATAACGTATACTACAAGCTATGGTGATGAACTCAATGCTTGATTTATCTTTATGTTTTTAAAAAATTTTAAATTTTTTAAATTTTGATATTTTAAATTAATATTATTTTGATATTTTTAAATTATTTTAATATATTACTATCAAAAATAATTTTTTAAAAATAAAAATTATTATTATGTATTTTTAAATAAAAAATATTTTGAAAAATTATTATTATTACATTTTAAACACTCTCAAATATCAGCCACCAAATTCACAGACCACTGAGTCAATCTAAATAGATATAGATATACTATAAAATTATATATTAATAATTTACGTTGGCATATTTACTGATGTGGCAAACTGCCAATTTTCCCGTTAACAATCTCATCAATGAAGCCGAGGATCAAACCTCTGACCATGTTTGTACAGACATTGTCTAACACTATTTTGTTGTCGTGGTAATTATTGCTAGAATACTAATTGTACCAAAACATGGGAAAGAAGATAAAATCTCAATCACCTCTAGGCTCTAATAATCCGAGGATAGAAAGGTTGTACAGTGCTCGTGGAGTTGTGAAATCTAAAAAATCTATGTCAACAAGAATAAGATGGTTAAACAAATACAATTATTTTTTTTTAATTTAAAAAAATATAATTTAACTAATTAATTCTAAAGTTGTTATTTAGAAATTATCAATTCAAATTTTAAGACCATTAGAATTTTATACAGTTATTATTAGTTTTAGAATTTATGGAATTAATGAAGTTATATATAAGTTGGCTAATAAAAAAAAAATATTTTTTTTATATTAATGCATGACTGATGTACTTTCTAATTTGAATATATAAAGATGGTACTGAGTTAGAACTAATGCAAACAAACTCCCGTGGTATAAAATTTGAAAGAGTTAAATTTTAACAACAATATTTAAAGTTCAATAATTGAATCTAGAAATTTGTTTATATTTAAAATAGTTTTAGTATAAACCACCGTGGCAGCGTAGCGTGACGAGTAAACTAGTAATTTAATGACAAAAATGGAGCGGTGTTCTAATGAGATAACAAGATAAGAACGAAAGACAATGGTGTTGCTGAAGAGAAGCTAGTAAGATCCACACTCCACATAATAAAATATAGTTTGGGCAGTAACAAGAGAGATAGGAACACATGAAAACAATTTTGGCTAGGCAACAAAAACAGGGTGCATTGCCACTAAAATCCACTATGTAGTTGTTTTTAATCATTTTACGAGTACTAGTAGGAGTCCCTTGTCAATTCTTGAATTTTTATAGATGGACGAGTCTCCCATCACATTATATGTCCTCGTTCGTCTCGCACCATGCCCAACCTATCACATTATATGTCCTCGTTCGTCCCCCACAACCTCACAAAATCACCAATAAGTAAGATTTTATACACGTCTCCATGGCACGAGAAAGTTACCCTTAAATTTTAGACGTGTATTTTTTTATCCAATTATCATTAATATATTTTCATGTATAGTAACTTAACTTATTAGAGTCTTGATTTATTTTCTATAGATTATAAATTTGAATTTTATAAGTTTTTCAAGTCATTAAAAATTTATATAATTATTAATTTTAATTTTTTTTAAAATTAGTTAAGATATATATAAACTAACCTAGATATTCTTAATTATAACAAAAAAAATATTAAACTATAATGAAATTATTTGAATATTTTTAAATTAAAGCGAATTATTCTACAAAATGTTCCGCTTACTATTTGTTTTTTCTAAATATATAATTTTAAAATATTAAAATAATCTCTTATTAAATAAATTCCAATTAACTTGCTATTTGGTCTGTTTTAATCCTAAATCTTATCACTAGTTTTGAATTAGAAAAACAATCTTATTGAATCGTGACTTCTTTATATTTTATACCATGCAGAGAGATTATTCGGGCTTATTGATTGTACACAAGTATAAGAATTTCTAGCTGTTTTAATGATAGGATTCGTTGGTTTACGTGGCTGATTTTTTTTAACTGCCAACCATAGCTGACCACGTAGACAAACATACATTAAATGGGTCTCTTTAATTAATGAGCCAAGCACCCCAGTACCTCCATGGAGTACAGCTGAAGAAAGGCACTGTTCGGCACGGTGGGGCAACTATTGGCTTTTTTATTATTGCTTGGAAACGATCTAATTCATATTTTTTTAAAAAATTATTTTTATATTTTTTATTATTTTAATATATTATATCAAAAATATATTTTAAAAAATTAAAAAATTATTTTAATATATTTTTAAATTAAAAATACTTTAAACCACAAGCGCAACAATAACTACGTGCACAGCCCTAATTTCAAGCCCAAACAGCCGCACTAAATGTACAAATCGAAACCGTACGCAAGGCAATCAAACCTAAGAAATTAAGCCCAGGTCTATTTTCCGGCTGGTGTGGCAGAGGGCCCGTTGCACCCTTAGCCCTGTGGTATGGTGTTAAACAAGAAAGCGACACTATAAAGATGGAAAGTATTTTTTAACAAACTAGACTATGACATTATATTGAGATAGACTTTCGTGTATCATAGGATAAAAGTGTCATTCTTACACAAGAAACTGACACACCGCGTTTTTTTAATTGTAGTTTTTATTTTTATTTTTTAAAATTATTTTTTATTATTTTAATATGTTAATATTAAAAATAAATTTAATTTTTTTATAAATATATCTCGAACGCAAAATCCTAATGTGTGTCCGTGGAAATTTATGATTATGATTTAAAAAATGAATTTAACAAAAGTTATAAGTTGTAGATTTTTTGAAAAAACAAAGGTTTTTTTAGTTTAAAACTCTGTTTTAAAAATACATTTAATTTGAGAAAAATAATAAATTAATATTTTTTTAATAATTTTGATGTAATAATATTAAAAAAATATCAGTACTTAAAAAAAATTATGTACTACTGTAATATTAAAGTAAATATCGTTAAATCAATAATGAAAATAAAAAATAAAGTGGTAGACAACCCATCGATGGATGCTTTTTGCTGCAGCATTTTAATGAATAGTAGAAAAGTGCTGGGAGTCATGATTGTATTCTTGTTCAAGTGAGTGAGGTGGCCGCTTTTATGAAAGCAATAAACCATTGTATCTCTCGAAATTCAATGGCCACGTGAACAAAGTCTACAAAACCTACATGGACGAAAGTCATCCAATGAACGGCTTTTGCTGTTCATATTTCTTAAACCATTTTCTTGCTTAGGGCTTAATCAAACTTTAAGGCAACTCAAAGTAATCATTTCTGTAGCACAAGTCCCATCTGTCTTTTGAATTATAAGGCTGCAACATGCCTTCCTTCCTGATCATGATGAGCTCGGTAAGGAAAATTTCCTAGCGCTGTTTCCCAACGCGGCTCGCTGCAAAATTTTATTTTCTTTTAAATTGTTTTAATATGATGGCGTTAAGAATATCTTTTCTTTTAAAAACATATATTATTTTTATATGTTTTTTTTTATTTTAAAAATACAACAGTAAGAACAAACCCTGTAGCAGCGCAATGCTCAAAGAAGAGGATTTAGAGACTGCAAATCCCGTGGGAGATGCGTCCGTCATCTCAGCACCCAGCCCAGTCTGCATTAGATAAAACGTCTTACCTAAATGGTCGAGGACTTCTTGACATGTAAACCAATAGAAGATGTGCCTTGCACGTAGCGCAACACACGCTTGACAGCAAGTCAAAGGGACTCCATGAACTGGAAAAAAGTTTATTGACGGTAAAGGTAGGGTCTGGACGAGCATATTATAATGTCCCAATAGTGCTTTGATACACTCTAGTGTGGTCCTCCATCTTCAACCAGCGTTGGCTTAATTTGCAGGAGTGTGACTCAAGCTTGCGGCCTGACATGTTTGTTTTCTTTTCTTCTTTAAGATACCTGGTCTGAGATAGAAAATTACTATCTGTTGCAGATCTTGACCTCCAGCAACCATGACACTTGAGTCTGCACTGCACACACAAGATGGATAGGTTTTGTCGACAGATCCTTGAGGTTTATCTCTTGTAGAAAACCTTTCAGAAAGGGGAATGAATGTTTCGGTATATAATCTAACCTCATATCCCTAAGCGCATCTCTCAGACACTAGACAAGCTTTGTGCCCCTCCACAGTCAGTTTTTAAGTAATAATTTGCTTTTTAAATTATTGAAAAATAGTGAAGTAAAAATAAAAAGAATTTAAAAATTACTATTTTAATATATTTTTAATTAAAAAATACCACACACTATCACTTGTACACCAACCTGATGCCTACATATTAATGCTAGGAAGTGATGGCATTCGTGTCTAGCAAGTGGAGGTGGGCATGGAAGGCATTTATCTCAGCTCGCATTGCAACTCTCCGTAGGCTGATTTGGAGTCCTCGGGGTAAATACCAGGCTTATGTTGATCAAAAGAATCTTGAAAAAATAGACTGATATTGACTGCATGATCATGATGAGACTTTTTTTTTTTTTAAAAAAAAAATGGAGGCTTCGAGAGTCATGGCATGAGTTTGTTAAGACGATGGTTGCAGAGAAGAAGCTGATATAGCGCCACTAAGATCAACAAACAGATTGATCCCAACTTCATTAAACACAGAAGGTGGCTACGGTAGAGATGAAGAAGAATCAGTAGATTGAAGAGTATGTACTAGTTTGAACAAGTTGTCCGAATCTCCTCTAAGGAGGAGGATTAGAAGGAGGTGTGCTAGGAAACGACAGTGGAGATGGAGAAGAACGCCTGAGCAAGGCCGACTGGGATTTAGATGGTGAAATTGTAGTGGACAAGCCATTTTGTTCATGACAATGAAGACAAGCCAGATAATTTTGAATCCCGTCATGTTTAAACTAAGAATTTAGTTTCTTATACTCTCCTTAACCAGATTGAAATGCCTTATCTTGCAGATAAATTGTCTCTCCATAGTTTTTAAAGAAGTATAAACCTCACTTATTTGTTTCGTTGGGAAATACCAAGTAAATTTGATATGATAATTAATAAAACTCAGAAAATGTCCATCTTCAATGAAAGAGATAATTGGCGAAGGTCAAACATTTTTTATTAAACAAAAAAGCAAAACAATTTAGTCATATTACTAGAAGATAATGAATCGGGCATGTAGACATCACTCAAATTCCTAAGCGTGGTTTAAATCCAAAACTCACATAATCTAGAGTTCACTTCTTTAAAAATTTTGGTGGCCCTACCAGTTCACTTTTGTAATTTCCAAGGCTTCAATGTATAAACCACTTAAAAGCCTTGTAATCTTTTAACGTGGTAGACAAGATTTTTGGGTTTGAAAAGGTATTTTGAGATTTACTCTTTAGTCACCTATAATTAATTTTAAAAATATTTTTTAATTATCTTTAACTTTAAATGAAATTGTATGAATGTCAAAAGAATCATATAAAAATTCATAGTTATTTTAAATTGTTATATTAGTCTGGCATAAACATATCTTCTTTTAAAACTTAACATATCTCATTAATTTTATAATAAAAAATACATATTGTATCATGATCTAAAAAAAACATGCCTATATATACATATGAATAATTAAATTAAGAGAAAATTTCAAAAATATACATAAATAGTAAGTGTTTTCTATTTGAACTCCATCAAGAATTCAAAATAATTTATAATGTACCTCCCATATTTTTTTTAATGGTTCAAGATTGCCTCAATTTCAAAAGTTAAGTTATTGGTAGGCGTATAAAATTGGTGTTAGTATTGTTGTTAAATGGGTTTTCATGGAGTGTGGCTTAATAATAAAAAGATTGAGATTTATATAGTAGCTTATAAATCTAAGTTAAAATATATATTTTTTTTATAAAAGTTTGAAATAAATAAAATTTTACTCGTTTATCTAAATTTATAAAAAATATTTTTTGAAAAAATTTATTTTCTTGAATGAAAAACAATTGTTTTTAAATAAAAATATTCTTGGGTTGGGGCATCTATTTGTTTTCATTCTAATTTATGGATAACAAGTGAGAGTGAGTTTTATAAATATATAATTTATTTTTCAGAAAAAGAATCCGCAAAACCAACAAATTAGGAAAAGGAGCAGTTTTGATCCTTGATGCTTGTTTTAAAGATAACACTTTTTGAGCATTTGAGAATGGTCATTCAGGGTTTTGGAAGTGGTGGGGATCGACAGTGGAATGCCACGAACTAGGCAAGAAATCTTGGGTAAACTTCGGTTTCAGTCGATTCCAGGAGGCAGGAAATCCAGGCATCTAGAAGCAAAATATGTTGTTATAAATGTGAGGAAAGAAAGTGAGAAAATACACGCCGGATGTACGGATAAACACTATTAAAAAAACTTCGAATTACTTGAATTATCCAAGCTAATTCAGGTAAAAGTTTTTGAAAATTAAAAATAAAATAAAAATTTAGGTGATTCTTCAAAATAATTTCAAAGAATTTTGGGTAAGGGTAGAAAAACTTGAGATTTTTTCCTAGTTACCCTAAATACACATATCTTTTTAATTATTTATTTGGAAATGCTTCGAATTTCATGTGTTGTGAAAGTTTTATCTTTAAATCTATGCCTACTATTTATTTGGAAGCCTAAAATTGTAAAGGATTTATCTATAGGTAAGCATATATATATATATATATATATATCATGGGACAAGGATTTTGAGTTAATAATCATTTTAAACCTGATTTACTCGGAAGCCCATTTTGACATTAGAGGAAAAAATCAAATTGACACTAGAAAACTCCAAATTTTTTTTAAAAATAATTTAAAAACAATGTTAATAAGAGAATCATAAAATTATACTTACATAGTAAAATACAAAATGATATTAAAAATACATGATTTTTCTTAAAATATATCAAATCAATTTTAAAAAATTCCTTTGTTTTAGGAAATAAAAAAAAATTTAATAATATTTTTTAATATTGAGTTATAACTTTCACTATAAAATATAGACTCGGTATTAAATTTTTTTTATTTTCTTTGAAGTTTCAAAAAATCTAAAAAATTCTAAATCATTTTCTCATTTCAAGAACACAAAAAAATATGTTTTTTTTTGGTACATACAACCAATTCCAAATGGTTTTCATGCATGCTTTATATATATAAAAAACCGAATTCTAAAAGGTTTTCATGCGTGTATTCTAAAAAAACAAGATTGTGTTTTATCATGCAAAAAACAAATACTGTAAAGTATACCCTCAACTATAAGGATTCTGAGTGATTCAGATTTAACTTGATAAAAAAATAAGTCCTCACGAAGAGAGCTCTCTCTTAATTCATAGATAAGACCAATAAATAGAAACATGTCTTAGATTAACAATTAATCAACAATACAATTTATCATAGATAAAGAGCATTGAGATTGATACATCTTATCCTTAAATAATTAGTCTCATTACTTAGACTCTCGTAGATCATAAGTTTTCTAGTAACTATGATATTAGATAGCGATTTTCTCTATTCATAACTTTATGATTAACTCAAAATAACCCTTAATTTTAGAAGGCAAATCCTCCATTCGACGTCGAACACGTCATAACAAGTAGGATAATTTGAAAAACAAAATTAATATAGTTCAAGAAATTTTTTAAACTGAAAAATTATTAAGGAAAATTTTTTAAATTACCCTATATTTTTTTCAAATTCTCTAACATGAATTAACTAAATGTTGAATCCTCCTTACAATTTACTAAATCTATCTAAAGTCTTATGCCATTTAATTGAATTTCTTTATATGTATCCTGGCATGCATAACGTTGAATGATGAATTTTCCCTTTAAAAACTAAAGGATGTTTTGGATTTAATAATAAAGTTATGATTTGAGGGAGTCTCTACCTCGTATTATGATCAATAAAGAATTTATGGTTTGTGAGAGTCTAATTAAGAAACTTATTTGTACAAGGGGAAAACATATCACCCATAGCATTTAAGTTTAGTTAAATCATGTTTTCAATTTCAACTATTTATTTTTTGATTTGTTCAATTAAATCCTTAATTGAATTTTAATTCTGAGAATTAGTTTAATTCCACCTCTGCTAAGTTTTAAAATAATGCCTCGAGTATAAGGCCTCCTTCAACTTGGTTCTCGGTCTTGGGTATTTTTAATTTCATTCCTAATTTACCTTCAAACTTATAGAGCCTTTAATTTCACCCCGTTTTCTATTGAATTGGATCCTCAAATTCACATATTTTTTGTAAAAAGGCCCTTGGTTTTGAAAATCTGCAATTCAGCCTTTAAATGAGCCCCAGACTTTGACTTTCTAGCAATCTTATCATTGATTTCATCCAATTGAGTTTGATTTTTTTTTAAATATAGTACTTTAAAATTCTAATCTTTTCAATTAAGTCCAGATTAATCTTCTAAACTTATTTTTTCACCAATTAAGTCCATAATAAAATTAATTTGATCCATTAAAAGTATAACTAAGTTATTGTATTTGATTAATTCTTTTAATTTAACACAGATTAATTCTTAAATTTCAATAAACCTTTAATTAGGTCCATGATTAAATCAATTTGGTGTATTAAAAGTTTAATTAAATCATTAGACTTAATTTGTATGCAGATTTATCCAATAATCATTTATTTGACCTTATATCGACATTATTTTTTAAATTTGGGTATAAATGGGTTCCTGATTTTTGTTAAAAATCTCAATTTGGTTCCTTCATGCATTTTAAATTCTTCTTAGACTACTATTTCAAAGTTGCTAGTCTTTTTTTATTTTTATTTTTTTGACATTTTAAAAAAGGATAATTTTAGGGGAAACTTGAAAATTAAGTTTTGATAGTTGCTCTTTCTTTACAATACTTAGAAAAGCTAGAAAGCAAACGTAGAAGAAAATAGATAGGACTAGAAAATGGATTGTCTATTATATAAGTGCTAGGAAGCGCACTAAAATATAAAAGATATGACTAGAAAGCATACTTATAAGAAACAAATAAGGCTAAAAAGTACTATATAGTATGTGAGGGTTATAATGCATTTTTAGAAGAAAATAGATAGGGCTAGAAATTGTAATATTTGGTATGTAGGGGATCTAAAGTGTCCTTAGAAGAAAATAGATAGGGTTAGAAAGTGTACTAGAAGAAAATATATAGGGCTAGGAAGAGCATCATTTAGTAAGTGATTGCTAAAAAAACGCCTTCAAAAAGGAAAAAATAGGTCTAAAAAGCACACTATTTGGTTGTGAGGGATAGAAAGCATAGTACAAAGTGTCAAAGATGTTGTCTCCAAAAACTTTATTGTTTTTCAAATAACGAGATCCTTCCCGACCTTAACATCTTGCCGAGTTGTTTTTGACGGAAATGTTTGAGTCCATCAAGGATTCTTTCCTTGGACTTCTAACAAAGGTCAACATATAATGCGTTGTGATTAATATACATGTATTCTTACTTAAGATATATAAGTGAGGTTCTTCGTAAACTTCTCGTTTTTAAAGTTTTGATCCTAATAGCAAGTTTCTATGGTATTTTTGTTTTCACTTACCTAAGATATAACTTGTGATCTTGATCTCAGGAAGGGGATGCTCATTTGACAATCTCAGATAATACCCCATTATCTAAAAACCTTTATCTTAAAGATTGTCATCTTTGCTTTCCATTCTTTGTTTTTCTAGAAAAGGAATTATGGAGCCAGCCCTATTGTGTTTCTTAAGTTACCACCAGTTTGATCATAATTCCAAGAATTTTATCTTGTTTTATTTGCTAGGATTTTCAAGGGCTGATGTCATGGAGAAGAGTGTTTGGTTTTTAACTAAAGGTTGATTTCACGGGAAATCTTTGGAATTTCAAAGTTTCCAAACATAAAAACCATTTTAATGTTAATATATATATAAAAATTATTTAGAAAAGAATTAAAACAATTCTCTTTGATATGGTTTCAATAAAGTTGAATTTCTCTATGGCTGTTTATACTAATGAGAATGTGAAATGACCTTTCATATTCCATCTTCTTGGTCAGAAAGGTTGAAGTTTTGAATTGAGACTTTCAGAGGAAGGAAATATTTTTTTAGTGTTTATTTTACTTGTATGAATAATAAAGCATAACCGATGTTTCTTGAAAAGCTCGTTTTGCATGAGAAAACATTATTTACCAATCTAGATTGTTTGTCTTTGATTAGTGAAGGCTTTGTTCGACACATAACATGTGTTTTAGCTCTTGAACATGAAATAAAAGTATGTTTGTAAGTTTAAAAGATGTTTAAGGAATCTAACAATGATGAATTGCTAGTGCTCATTCCTAACCCTTCTTTTCGATCAAGGGTTTTTAGACCTTAAAATTAACTTTGCAAAATGGTATGATATGCCCTTAGTGTCGGGCTTTGGACTTCTTTGTTTTTTTTTTTGTTTCATTTAGTTTTGAGCATCATCATCATCATCATATCCATGACTTTTTGAATCTTTGAATTCCTTTATGTCCCTAGCTTTGCTTAGGCCCATTTCATCATTAAGGATTATTTTATGTATTCCTGCGATCAAATTATTTTTCTAATTTTTTTTCCTAAATAAAGAGTGTAATCCTAGTCAGGGTTGATTTTTTTTAAAAAAATTTACTAGGCTCAAAAGGAACCACAAAAGATATTTTTTATTGTTGTGAAAGGTCTATAAAAAATGGTCATTCCTCATTTTAAATGCATGTGTTTGGGATCAGTAAGCTTTGCTTTCCCTTATTTTAGCCATGCAAACTTGTATTTCATTATGACTATGAATCATTATTCATTCAATTAAGACTTAGCTTTATGTTATTTTATGGTTTTTATTTTATTTTTTATGGTTAATGAGCATTTTATATCTTCTAAATGTTAAAGTCTATAACTAAATCCTAATATTTTGAATATTAATTAAAAAAATATTTTTTATTGAAATTTTAAGTAACTTGATCAAATTTTAATGGGTAATCATAAAGTAAAAAACTATGGTAATTGAAGCAAAATTTTAGGTGTTCTTGAAGAAGGGATTTTTAGGCAAAAGAATATAATAAAAATAAAAATTCAAGAATTTTGATTAGATGTTGGGATTGTACAGAAAAGAGATGAAATTAATGTTTAGAGTGAATAGAACATGAAATTTTTATGGTTTCCTCAAGTTTAAATTTTAGCCAAGAAGAAATAAAATTAAAGAAACATATGTATTTTTTATTTGGATGATGAAAAAAATTGTGTTACAATGTGGGAATTTGAAGAATAGGAATAAATTTTACAAAAGAAAGAAGGAAATGTTTGTGTATCTATTTAAATCATTTTTCTTTTTTTGTAAATAACAGGATAATTAAACGGATTTTTTTATTAATTATGTTAATATGGAAAGTAGAATAATGATGTTAGTTAAAGTTTGATATGAATGAATAAACTTGATTAAGACGTTTGAGTGAGAAAGAGTCTTTGTGTGTGTATATTGTACATATGAAAAGAAATGAAGTGATATACTTGTCAATGCAAGAGAGGCTGCTAGGCCGATGCTACAGTAAAGAACTTTAGCTTGAGTTCACTTGTCAAGTAATTATACGGTACTCGAATTTATTATTGGTCAATATGTATTTTTATTTGATTAATTATATATGATAAATTAGTAATTACTATATTGTTTACTTGAGGAAATAAAATATATGATACGAGGAATTAATTCTTTGGTTAATAGAATTAGTGCCCTAAACAACGGGCAAAGCATTGAACTGATTGATGGACTAAAGGAATTAGTATCTTGGTGAATGGGCCTTATGAAAAATTAATTCTCTAGTTAATGAAATTAGTACCCTGGTGAATAGATAAATCATTGAACAAATTGTTAAATTTATAGGATTAGTACCTTGAAGAAAAGACGTGATAAGAAATTAATTCCATGATTAAAGAGATTGGTACCCTAATCGATGAATAAATCATTTAACTAATTTTCTAGATTGATGGAATTAGCGCCTATTTACTCACCTAGTAGTGGAATTAATGCCCAGGTTAATGAGCAATACAGAGAATTATATTTTTGGTTAATGTTCAAGGATTAAGGATTATTTAGAAATTTAATTACAATATAATACAAGATGGATGAATTAATTTAATGATCTTCTAAGTAAATTTTCAAAGAAAGAAAGAAAGAAAGAAAGAATTTATTGATATTTTATTTTATTTTTCTAATCAAATTATTGTATTAAATTAATTTTGAGGTGCATCCCCATATCAAGTTGAGTAGTAGATTAGTTTTTCTTATATTGGTTTAGTGTCATTTTGTAACAAATGAATTTATTATTTTGTTATGTAATATAAATTTCAGAATTTAACCCGTCAATATTTTATTAAAAGTTTTTTATTTTGTAGTATAATTTTAATTATGAGTTTCGTACTTATTTCAATTATAATTTTGTTGGTGGTTCTTTTTTGTAAATATTTGAATTACGTAATATACTTTAATTATAATTTGTAGAATAATCATTGAATTGCATCTATGTAAATGTGTTATATTAAATTGTTTAAACATGTATAATTTTGATTATTGAGAAATAGTAATGTAATGAGAGGTTAAAGTCTTGGATTATAGGACAAATAGAAGAATTGAAAATTATAGAAGAAAAGTCAATAACTTGGTACCTAAAAATACAAATGAAACATTTCTAGATTTTTGATTGATTGTAAAAAGAAATAAAAATTACCCTAATCTTAATTGAATTATTAAGTCCTTACTCTTTATTTTGAATTAAGGTTTTAGGGTTACAAAAATATTAATCCATACATGATATACGTACACATGAGCAATATTTAAAAAGAAAAAAAATGCATGGGCAATACATAAAAATGCATGCTAAAATTAAATTACATAAACTAAAATAAACAAACAAACAAATAATCAAACAAATAAAGTTTAAACCAATTAGATAAGTCCATAATGCAGTTGTCATCTTATCATAACGTGCACAATATCACATGGTGGATCCGCCTCCTGAAATTAAAAGGTGTTTTGAGTTTAATTATAAGGTTTTGATTTGAGAAAGATGTCATCTAGTTATCATGATCACTAAAAAACCTATGGTTTATAAGAGTTTAGGTAAAGAAACTAGTGCAAGTGAAAGACGCATCACTCCAAGTACACCATGCCTAAGGTAAATTGCATTACTAATTGATTAGTACTCAAAAGTGCATTTTTATCATGGTTTTATATCATCATTTTGCACTTAAAGTATCAATAACTCCTTAACTAAAGTACGTTTTATAATAATTTATCTAATAATATAAGATACCTTTAATTTGTGGTAAATGTTCATTTTAAATGCAGGCCTATCACATAAATAAAAGGATTGATTGATGACTTTAAGAACTTCAATTGCAAAGACAAAGAGATGATCAAACTTAGAAAAGAGATGTCAGTGCAATCCAAACCGGAACACTGTTTGGTAATTGGGTCATATCTGAAGCTATAGATCTCAGATTTAGGTCTACTTTATATGGATGGAAAGGTAAGACATAGGCCTACAACTTTCATATGGAGCCCAAGATCTAAAAAGGTCATTTTCAAGTCCAAATTATTGCAACAACAAAGAAGCCCGAATCTGTCCTTTAGCCCGAGCACTGTTCAGTATTTTGGCCATATCTGGAGTTCTAGAAGTCGAAATGAGCTGAAGTTTTTACACAAGAAAGCTGAGAAATTTGCCTAGAACTTTCATGTTTTCAAGTGGCTCTAATTGTGACGTCATTAATGACGTTTTGGGTAGACAAGAGAAGATAAGGATTGTCACCAAGTCAAGGGTTGGCCATCTATTCATCAATTAGTCATCAAATCAATAGTTCCCAATTTT
>SRLM01000543.1:98919-184671 GCA_015708895.1 Populus ilicifolia
CTCGTGCACTTGCGAGTTAAAATAAGCCGATCATAAAAAGCGGTCAAGCATTGTTGTTGTTATTTATAATTTGTACAATAACCTCCCTGTGGTTCGACCCCGGTCTTGCCGGGTTATTTATTACTTCGACACTCCTGCACTTGGGAGAAGACATTAATCTCTTTGTCGTGTCACTAATCGAGTGTTAATCTAAGACTATGTTTGTTTTATGGAAAGTGATTTTTAGAAAATCATTTCCCAAACTTTTCTCTGTTTATTTGCTATTAGAAAAGTTGGTAAAAAAAAAATACTTTCAAGTTAAATGAAAATTTGGCTTGGTTTCTAAGAAAGTGTTTTTCTGAAAAAGTTAGGCAGAAAATACTTTCTAAAAGTTGTTAAAAAAATAAAAATGTTATATTATTTGCTAATTATATCAAATTTGGTTCACAAAATTTTAATTGTTATATATATATATATATATATATTATTTTGAATATTTATTTTTTAATTTCATCTCTTAAAATTTATTTTTTATATTAACTTTGGTCTTTATTTTTTTAATTGTTATTTTTTTCTTATCATTTTTTTATTGAAATTTTTTATCTATCAAATTTGATCCTCATTCTTTTAATTGATACTTATTTTATTTGAAATAATTTATGAAATGTTAATTATTATTATTATTTTATTTTCTTGATCTTTTATTTTTTTTTAAAATTTATCTCTATTATTTTGATTATTATTTATTTTATTTGAGATAATTTATGAAATTATATTTTTTTCAATTTCATTCTCATTCAACTTTTTTAATTCATATGATTTGTTCATCATTATTTTAATAAATTTGAAAAAATAAAATATTAATAAGTTATTTTTTAGCTTATTTTCCATGACAACCAAACATTGGAAAGTGTTTTCCAACTTATTTTCTATTACACTACCAAACATCAAAAATTATTTTACTTTTCTGGAATTCACTTTTTTATAATTTACTTTTCAAAAATAAACTACATTTCAGCAAGCAAACGGAGCTTAAGTCATGTTTCTTTCCTTTTGTCTCATCTAAGATTTTATGCAAATCTCCTTTCGTGAGGAAGTTTCTATCTCATTAGATTAAATTCTAATTATTCTATGGCTCTAATTTTAGCCCCACATTTATTTTATATTTTTTATCTTTAACATCTAAAGGTATACTTAATAGTGTAATTTAATACCCTAAATGTTAAAATCTACAATTAAATTTTAATACTTCAATTATTAATTAAACAAATTAATTCTTGAGGGGTTTTTGGTATTTTTGCCAAATTCTAAAGTATAATCATAAATTGATTACATTATTTATATTGTATTTTTAAAACATGATAAAAATATAATTTTTTTTTTAGAGAATATGCATGAAAACCCTTAGAATTTGATCGTATACATGGAAACAATTCAAATTTTTTGTGTTTTTTAAATTAAAAAAAATGATACAATATTCTCAGAAAAGCAGATATTTTTAATACTGAGTTTGTATCTAATATGGTAAATCTTTAATCTAATACTACATAAAATTCTTTTAAAAAAAACAACATATTTTTTTTTCTGAAATAAGGGAAGTTTTTTCAAAATTTTAGAAAAAAAAATATAATATCAAGTTCGTATCTTATAGTGTAAGTCTATAGTCTTGTCTCATGTGTGAAACTAGCATTAGAACATTAGGATCAATGATTTTTGATTAGTACTCAAAAATGCATTTTTATCATGGTTTCATATCATCATTTTGCACTTAAAGTATCAATAACTCCTTAACTAAAGTACGTTTTATAATAATCTATCTAATAATTTGTGGTAAATGTTCATTTTAAATGCAGGCCTATTACATAAATAAAAGGATTGATTGATGACTTTAAGAACTTCAATTGCAAAGGCAAAGAGATGATCAAACTTAGAAAAGAGATGTCGGTGCAATCCAAACCGAAACACTGTTCGGTAATTGGGTCATATCTGGAGCTATAGATCTCAGATTTAGGTCTACTTTATATGGATGGAAAGGTAAGACATAGGCCTACAACTTTCATTTGGAGCCCAAGATCTAAAAAGGCCATTTTCAAGTCCAAATTATTGCAACAACAAAGAAGCCCGAATCTGTCCTCCAGCCCGAGCACTGTTCAGTATTTTGGCCATATCTGGAGTTCTAGAAGTCGAAATGAGCTGAAGTTTTTACACAAGAAAGCTGAGACAATTGCCTAGAACTTTCATGTTTTCAAGTGGCTCTAATTTTGACGTCATCAATGACGTTTTGGGCAGACAAGAGAAGATAAGGATTGTCACCAAGTCAAGGGTTGGCCATCTACTCATCAATTAGTCATCAAATCAATAATTCCTAATTTTAGCCTATAAAAGGAGGCATTTGCCATGCATTTAGGCATCTTGGTGTCCAGATCAAGATCATGCTTTTGTTTTCTCTCTTTGTATTCTTTATGCTTTGTTTTCATTAATATTAAGTTTATGCCTTTCATTTCCTTTCCTTTCTTTAGTTAACTTTTGTGTTCTTATTTTGTTTATCTATTTTTCTTTCTTCCATTATGTCTAGCTAAGTTAATTATGTCAAGGTGAAAAGGTTACACTAATGGTGTAAGAATAAGTATGGTATAAACTTAACATGGACTTTAATGTTTGATACTAACATGTTTTATATTTGTTATCTTGTTCACTATTTAATACTTTGCTTGTTAAATGATTAATCTTGATTTATGTTGTATAACAATTGGTACAACAAATGCTTGACACTTTCATAGCTCATAATGTATGGTATAACCGACACCTGAGCTATGAAAGGAACTTGATTTGTTGTTAACATAAGTTATAATCATGAATGCTTGATGAAATTTACAAGTATTATCATTAATTGAATAAGATGACTAATGTAATCATGTTAACAATCTATAATATGGAACCTCCTTTATGTGTGGATTCCAATTGAACAATAAAAGTGCATACTATACTTGTTTGACATACCGTTAGTGGAACCTCTAACCATGACATTTGTTATTATCATTGTTTAATCCTTACTTTAATATTTCATCTCAAAGTTCTCATCTTCTTCTTTTTCTTTATTATTGTTGTTACTACTACTACTACTACTACTACTACTACTACTACTACTACTACTACTACTACTACTACTACTATTATTGTTATTGTTATTATTGTTGTTATGGTATTGTTGTTATTTATAATTTGTACAATAACCTCCCTGTGGTTCGACCCCGGTCTTGCCGGGTTATTTATTACTTCGACACTCCTGCACTTGGGAGAAGACATCAATCTCTTTGTCGTGTCAATTTTTCATCTAATTATTTAGTTTAGAGTCACTGGAATGCTGAAGTGGATTGATCTGATGTGAATTTTTCATGTAAAGGACTGACCGTGGCTAAAAAAAGGGTTAGTACCTCTAGCGCACCTTATTTAATATAAGTTGCATTATATGGTCTAAATGTTGCTTAAAGGTATTGATGGGTTCCTAGCCGATCATCCATCTATAGCTTAGAATAAAGACTTATTCTCATAAATAAATCTGGTACATTGAATTCATTATGAACTCGTATATTTGAATAAATTTTTGTGAAAAGAATCCATATAGATGCTCCGACAGGGTTCACCTATTCAGAATGACAAAAAAGTTTTTACAACTTGTATATTGAAGTGAAAAATACTTCTAATTAAAATTGGTGAATGCTCAAAATAATTTTATGAATTTTCAAGTAAACTCCTGTTATTTAAATGTCAACGTATTTGTATGTCTAACATTTATACTATAATGTTGACCATTAATTCTCTTAAATTAAAATTTTTAGGGTTTATTGAAATATTGTCTAAGTTATCATGAATTTAATAAATTAGTTGTTAGATTAAAAAATATATGCAAAGATTTTTTTTGTGTATACATAAAAAATGCTAAATCATATCATATATTTATATATTTTTTTAAGCAAAATATATTTTTTGTCTTTTGAGAGACTTGGCTAAATGGAAAACAAATAAAATATATTTTTATTTTTGAAATAAGAAATTGTTTTCTAGAAATTCTAAATTTTTTTAGATTTTGATAAAAAAAAATAGGTATTTTAATACTAGGTCAGCATCTTACTGTATAAGTTTACAACCTTGATGTTAAATAAAATTCTTGAAAAAAAATGCAAGGAACCCATAAATAAATTTAAAGTGGTTTTTGAAATTTTTTAGAGTTTTTTGGAATTTTTTTGGGGCATGTTTGGTAAAAATATATTTTTATTTAAAACAAAACCACAAAAATAGGCCTAAGAGTGTGTTTGCTAAACAACCTTTAGGTAAAAAATTCCTCAACAAAAAAGATAACTAACCAAACAAAGCTTTAGTACTTGACCTAAAACAAAACCAATTAAGTTAACTTAAAAACACTAGTTCAACCCTAAATTAAACTAAAAACAAAGGTTTGACCTGTAACTAAAGCAAAAGAAACAATAAATAAAAAATAGATCAAAACTAAACAAAAAAAATACAAAACATAAAATCTTTCTATAAAAAAGAAAGATCAAAGACCAAGAACACGATGAACATTCAAACCAAAACCCAGCACAAAATCATAAACCAAACAAGTTTTTATGCAATAAAATATATGATTTTATTCGTAATCATGCATAAATCAAGACTTAAGCATCCATTTTCTTTTATTAACACTCAAAAGTCTTGATTTGATCAAAATATGTTTGGACAGTCAAAAGATCCCTAAAATGTAAATGTATAAATACATGTTATTAATACGTTTTAACCTTAAATTATTTGTTAAAGATGACAAGCTAACGTGTGTGTACACCAAAAATTAATCCAAAACAACTTAAAAACAAGAGGTTAAGACAAAGTTCATGTGAAGAATATGAACATAGAATCTCAAAAATTTCTAGAAATTGAAGAACTACTACCAAAACCTAGATGTGGCATTCTAAGCCTTTAAACACATTGTTTTTGGTCTTTTATAAATTGTATTGCCAATACCATGCATTGTTGACTTCAAATATTGACAAATAATATTAACTCATCAATAATATGCATGAAGTTTCACCTTCATATTTGTAGCTTTAATGACAGCCAATAACATCATGATTTAATTTAAAATTGACTCTCTAAACAACTTAGGACCTTAATCATCAAACACCTACTGCCACAATTGGTAGAATACATAAATCATTTCATTTCAGCAAAATAAATATTAAAATATTTTCTAAATATTCAGTAAATGGTAAAAAACAACTCGTATCAAAATAAAGAAAAAAAACAATATTTCATGCATTTATTCAAAAAATAAGATCAATACAATAAATCATCAAAAACAAATTCAAAACATCATTGGAACATGTAATGAATAGCAAAACGTGCATGTTATGAACATCACCTGCTAGATTAAAAGATTTTTTTATACCTTACAAGCTCCAACAATGGGTGCTATCATTTCTTTCTCAAGCTTGATATTTTTCTCAAAGTTAAGGAAATCTTTATGTTAGGCTTTTAAACCTTTATACTTTGAATTTTTTTATCTTATTTTCCTCTCTCTTCTTTCTCCACTCTGTATTGCCTCTCTATCTTGATTTTCCAAAGGTATTTATAGGGTTTTAAGCAAGATTCAATCAAAGATTGATCCTTTTTCATCAAAGCTTGACTCTCTAATCAAAATGGAAAAGTTTTTGGTACATTTTATAATTATAAGCAACAAACTCGGTTATGAAGATTTTGGTGGTTTCCAAAACTTAAAGATCATGAAGCTTATTTATACCCTTTTGATTTTAAGAGAAACATGGTTAACCTTTGATAAGAACCTACTGAGAAGGGTTGAAGTGTGAACATATGAAAAATATTAGTGGTTTTGTGAAATGATTATCATAACAATTGATGACTAAGTTATCCATTTTTAAGGCTTTGTAAGAGCAACTCTAACATCATCATCGTTAAAAACCACCTGAAATTAGTAAAAAAGGTGATACCTTTTGTTTGGATCCAGCTGATTAGTAGTTAAAAGTACATTTTTATTGATGTTTTATATCATCATTTTGAATATGAAGTATCAATAATCCCTTAACTAGAACATGTTTTATAATATTATGTCTAATATTATAAGATACTTTTAATTTATGGTAAATATTCATCTTAATTGCATGCTTATAATATAAATGAAAAGATTGATTGATGAGTTTAACTTCTAAAATTTAGAAGACAAGCAGAGGGCTAAGCTTAGAAAAGAGATATTGATTCAGTCCAAACTGGAACACTATCTGATCATTGGATCATAGCTGGAGCTATAAAACTTAGATTTATGTCATCTCTATATGGATAGAAATATAAGAAATAGGCCTAAAATTTTTATAGGAGTTCAAGATTCAAAAGGACCATTTTCAAGTTCAAATTATAGCAACAATGGAGAAATCTAAATTTACTATGCAGCCCAAACATTGTTCAGTGTTCAGCCCATATCTCGAGTTCTAGAAATCTAAATGACCTTATTTTTTTGTTGTAAAGCTATGATAATTTTCTATAACTTTTATGGGAAAGTCTACTTAAATTTTGATGTTAGCAATGATATTTTGTTCAGATAAGAAGGTAAGTATTGTCACCAAGTCAAGATGTAGCTACCCACTCAACAATTAGTCAACAAATCAATAGTTTCAAATTTTAACTTATACGAGGAGGCATTTACCATGCATTTAAGGATCTTGATTTTCATATCAAGATCATGTTCTTACTTTCTTTATATTTTTGTAATGTTTAAGTTTCACTTTTATTAATTTCTTACTATACCGATCATTTCCTTTATTTTATTTAGTTAACTTATATCTTATTTATATTCTTATTTTATTTATTTATATTTCTCTCTTTCATTATATTTAGTGAAGTTTATTATGTCAAGGTGAAAATATTATACTAATGGTGTAAGAATAAGTATAGTATAAACACAACACGGACCTTAATATTTGATACTAACATGTTTTGTATTTGTTATCTTATTCACCTTTAATACTAACATGTTATCATCTTGCATTTTAGATTTTTTATTTTTTTTTCTATTTCTTTTCTTAATTTTTTATGGAGTCAAAAGTGGTTAAAAAAGTTTGTTATTAGGAAAAACATTATTGGAAAACACATGAAGGACATATAAATAATATCAAAATGGTCCTTGAATTTCTTTCAAAGTTTCTTTAAATTTTTATGGACCTGTTTAGCTAGACCTTAAAATAAAGACAAATTAAAACTAAAGAAAAGATTTAGGGCATGTTAGGAAAACACGATCTAATAACCCAAAAAAATCTTTGTTTCTCAAGGAAAAATGAGGTATGGTAACTTTACCTTTAAGTCTAAGTTGAGCTTAGCCCATCAATTTGGATTCGAGGTTTAAGCCTTTAAGTACGGGTTAGGCTCGGGCCCAACCCAACCTGATTTGTTGGACCGACAAACAGCCTAACCTGATATGTTCGACCAGTATATAGCCTAACATGCTTTTTTTTTTCTCTTTTTTTTATGATATAGGCTAAACTTAACCCAACTTATATGGTCATTAGTTGTAATGACTATGCAAGTTTTGTAACATGCAAATATGAATTAATATTCATATTCTCTATGTTTTACTTTCACTGTAACTAAGTTATGGCTAAAAAAAGGAGAAGAAAAGATATCTAATTTAGGATGGTGGTCATGTGGTTATAAACTAAATTTTGACCATCTATTTTTTCTAAATATTTTGAAAATACAAAAATAAAAAAAATTGTTAATGATGTATTTGTGTTGTTTTTCAGCATTTTTGATGCATTTCCAAATGAATTCAAATTTCATATTATTTTTTAACATGTTATTTTCAAAATCATTGAGTCGACGTTGATGTTTTATTTTTTCAAAAATATCAAAATACAAAAAATTAAGAAAAAAACAAATATTTGGACAAGGGGACAAAAATGCAAAAACAAAATTAAAAGACCAAAGTTTTTTTAATTGCCTAGAGACAAAGTAATTGGAAGGAAAATGATAGATTGTTTTACTTATATATTGGTAGTTGGAACACACAAAAAAAGGAGGAATTTAAGGGGAGAACTAAAAAAACTCACACACACCTACAAAACTTGCTAACTCTTTATCTCACAGCTCATAGACTTTCTAAAATACAACCATATGATAAAAAAAACTCTAGACCTATTATTTTTACAAAAGCTAGTTGCTGGCCAACATTAGCTTATAACTCCAATCCAAAACAACTTCCAATTACCCAAATAATAAAAGCTATTGTGAGCTCTTATCATGTTCCTTAACCTGCCAGCAGACACACCTATAAAGCTTTCTGACACACCTATAAAGCTTTGTAACACTCCAGCTCACAGCTCACAGCTCACATAATTTTCAAAACACAACCATACAATACAAAAAACCCTAGGCTTATTATTTTCATAAAAACTATTTACTGGCCAACATTAGCTTATAACTCCAACCTAAAACAATTTGCAGCTATCCGAATAATAAAAGCTATTGTGAGCTCTCATCATGTTCCTTAACCTGCCATCACCCACACCCCCTCAACATTTTTTTGAAGTAAAATCTCACAAACCAAGCTTCTTCTAGACCATATGTCCTTTCACTAAAGAAAAACAAAAAACATAAGGTCTTTTTCCTCCTTAACCTCTATTAGTATAGTGAGGACAACTACAATCTTCCTTTTTTTTATCTACAAATAAATATGACCCTTATCTCCTCCTTTTCAATCAAAACAAATCACCCTCTGTTAAAGTCAACAACCCCTTTTTAAACCATTTCTTAATAGATATTAAGTCATCAATAACTCCTTTTTTAGCTCTCAGTCCATCACTAGCATTGAGTCCCACGCCAACACTCGACCAACCACCATCCCTTAACTAATACCCACAAGTTTTCTTTCATATCTATTGTCATTTTGTCTATCACACACAAATCCTTCTTCTACCACTAACAACATTAGTTTCTTCAGACCTTAAACAACCTAAGATAACCATCTCTTTGTATTAGGAGCTCCTTTAGCAACGAAACCATTTCAGCCATCTTCGTCATCCAACATAAAAAAACCCATCTTCATCACGTCCTTGTATCCACCATCAATAGTAACAATGCCAGCTTTGATCCTTACTTTCTCCTATTTCTCAACTATAACCACCCTTTATTGACCATTAAGTAGTAATAAAAGAGATTGCCATAAACAATCATGGTGAGGGAGAACCAAAAAGAAGGAATACTTATATGTGAAAAAAGAAAGGAAAAGAGAACAAAAGCTTTGGAAGGCCAAATCTCCTTTCTCGAAGAGCATAAAGAAGCACCACTGATATAGGAGCAAATAAAAGGGAGTGGACCACCTAATCCACCAACCCATGCTTTAGTAGAAACAACATATGAAACCATCGTCGATAATGAAAGAGGCACCTGGTACAAGCATTGCCTCTATTCTAGTTCTTTTTTAGTGTCTATTTCAATATACCCTAGACATTTGAAAAGCTTAGAATGGTTAGTCTATAAACTTAAATCATTGTTGGACAAATTGCTATAACATAGTGAAATTTTGGATAAATTGTTTATTACTTTATATATTTTTGGATTGTTCTGGATATTATTTGATTTAAATTCATGTGTTTTTTTTTATAATTTAAGTTGAATTGAGATTTTATTTTTTGGAGTTGAGTTTATGGATGTATTAATTAGTTTATTAAAGCCATAAAAACTTAAACTACATTTTAAAAATACTATAAAATTTATTTGGTTTGTCATAATATCAAGGATTGTAGACTTATTCATAAGATGTATGTTGAATATTAAAACAAAAAAAGTAAAAAAAATATATTTTAACTCTAGGATGTTTAGGTGTTAATTGATATGATAAATATCTCCTTACTAAAAATGAATTTTCTTAAACATTAAATAAATCAACATTTAGAAAATATAAAAATACCTTAATTTATATTAGATAAACAAACAATACAATTTACTTTAGATAAGGTGTACTAGGGATGATATGTCCTTCCTATATATAATTAGTTCCCTTATTTAGACTCTGAGACTAGTGAGGGTTTTTTATGACCAAAATATTAAGGAGCGACTTCATCTTTTTTGTACTGATAAAACATAAAAATTCCTTATTTTTCTTATATCACTAAAGAGATCTCAACCTAAGAGAAAGCTCGTCGCAATTCAACATGATCCTTTAAAATTTTAATATTTTCAATTAATCTCAAATTAAGCTTTCAAACTTAATTTTTCATCAATTAAGTTTTTAATAAAATTAATTTAACCCGTTAAAAGTTTAATTAAATCCTTGCATTTAATTAATTTTTTTATATTAATTTTTAAATTTAATTACACCTTCAATTGAGTCCATGATTAAATCAAATTAACATATTAAAAGTCTAATAGGTCTTTAAAGTTAATTTTTATACAGATTTGTCTAGTAATCATTTAATTTGATCTTATATCTATATTATCTTTCAAATTTGGGCATAATTGGGTACCTGATTTGTGTCAAAAATCTCAGTTTGGTTTCTCTATGAATTTGAAAGCCTTCTTAGCCTGTTCTTGCCAAGTTATTAGTTTATTTTTATTGTTTTTGTTTTGAGTTTTAAAAGAAAAAAGATAATTTTAGAGGAAACTTGAAAGTTAGGTTATGACAATGCGTATTGAATATGCTATATTTAAACAAAATATTTTTTTTATATGCTCATTAGAGACTAATTGAGAACATAATATTACAAAAAAAAAACTAAAAAAGAAAGGGGATTTACTTTACCCTTCACCACAAAAAACTAAGTATAAGGAAAAATAATTTCCAATCTATATATTTTTTCATCAATTTTAATTTTATTCTTTAACATTAGGTTTATTGGAGATTGAGATTTATAATATTTTTTAATTTACTTTTTATGAGATTATTAATCTATTGACTGGAACCGCATGTTTAGCAAATTAACTAAGTTGACTCAAGTTTTTCTCCTTTTTCTAATTGACCTTTTTTTTTCCCTCAACTTCATCTTTTAATATTAGGTTGATTAAGAATTAAGTTTTATAATTGTTATGGTTTACTTTTTATGAGGTTATCCTCATTTCATAAGTTATGTCAGAATTTTGACATGTTAATTTTAGTTGACTTGAGTTATTTTTCATGTTCTTTTTAAAATAATTTCTCAGTTTTAATTATATTCTTCAACATTAGGTTTTTTATAGAATAAAACTTTATGATTTTTTTTTCAAACTACTTTTGATGAGGTTATCTCATTCTCATTAGGTTTCATAATTGTTATGGTTTATTTTTTATGAGGATATCCTCATTTCATAAGTTATGTCATAATTTTGACAAGTTAATTTTAGTTGACTTGAGTTATTTTCATGTCATTTTTAAAATAATTTCTCAGTTTTAATTATATCCTTCAACATTAGGTTTTTTATAGAATAAAGCTTCTTGATTTTTTTTTTCAAACTACTTTTGATGAGGTTATCTCAGTCTCATGATTTGGATTTTGGATTTGATGAGTTAACTCAATTTACTCGAGATATTTTTTCTTTTTTCAATTGACTTTTTTTTCCTTCTAAATTTCATAATTGAAGATTAGGTTGATTGAAAATTGGATTTTATAATTTATTTTAATTTTCTATTTATAAGGTTATTTTTATTTCATAACTTGGATCATGAATTTAACAGGTTAATAGAGGCTATCTCGAGTATTTTTTTGTGTCTTTTTTCTAAGTAATTTTTTTCAATTTCATCTTTTAACATTGAGTTAATTGAAAATTGATCGTCATAATATGTTTTAATTTATATTGTTGGGTTATCCTAGTCTCATGACCTAGGACGCGTGTTTGGCAAGTTAACTCGATAATTTTTTTTCCCTTTTTATAATTTATTTTTTTAATTTCTTCCTTTAATAATCAGTTTATTGTAAATTGAGTTTCTTAATTTGTTTGAATTGTTTTGTTAGGAGTTATTATGGTCTCCTGATTCAGCAAGTGAGTTTGTAGGTTAAATCAAATTGATCCAATGTATTATTGTATCAATATTTATAAGAAAATCTCTATTTAAATATTTATTGTGAGTTAAAATATATTTTTAGTAGTCATTTGATTTGCCTTTAAATCTGCCAAGTTGACAAGGTAACATTAGGTCGATCGTTATATAGTTTAAAAAATATTCTAGTGGAAAAAACTATTAGTAACGTCTAAATATTTTTTTGCGTTAAAAAATTTAATTCAACTCACAATGTAATCCAGATAAATAATCTAATATTAACAAAATTGCCCTTATCCTCGTATTATTATTTTTTTCATTATATTATATTGCTGATATGAATTTGTGAAGGAGAAAAACTATTATTTTATCTGTACTCGAATATAAATGTACATATTTGTATTGTCCGTATCATAACATAAAAAGTCCAATTAATCAATATATGACATAAAAAAATATAATTTTTTTGGTTTTCATTACTAGAATCAGCTTTATTTTTGGTAACCAAATTTTTATATTATTAAATGCTTCCTTTAATTGAAAGTAACTAGTTAGTAAGCATTAAACTAACAATTAGTTATATCTTGAAATGATAAATGCTAGTATAAATAAAGATGGTTCAATAATTAGCTATTTGATTAATTTTTTATCACTATTTTTCATGCATTGGGTGACAAGATTGAAATTTGAAATTGATTTGATTAAAATTAAAATTAATATATTTTTTATATAAAAATTATTGTTATTAAATTTAGAAGGGACTTGTCAACCCTTTTTTGTCTAAGTTAAATCTTAAAAAAAAAAATATTTAGAGTTGATCTAATTAGAAGTAGTTAGGTAGTCTTTACTATGTTATATATCAACTTTTTTTTGCATACAAAATTAGAAAGAGATAAATATTTTTTAAAAAAATATATAAAATAATATTAAGGTAATTGGCTCGATTCAGTTTAATAAAATCGGTAAATTTACTAATATCAGTAGAAAATAAGATATCAACAACAAATAAAATAGAAAAAAAATGATTCAATATAAAAGATAAATGCTTACCAATATTATGAACATATATCTTCATAATATTTTCAAAACATATTAATTATCTTATTTTTTAACAAAGTAAAAATTAAATAAGAATAGAATAATTATATAGAAAGAAAAAATATAAATATAGAAAATAAGACAAAAATAGTAAATTATTGTTAACTTTTTAAACCATGACCTGTGTTATAACATTGAAAGTACTATACATGGAAAAAAATCATGAGGATTAAAATCACAAAAAAAATACAACAATAAAAAAATTCAATAAAAATAATGTGTTAAAATAGCAATAACAAACTAAATAAAAAGCCAATAGTAAATTTTAAATTTGAGAGTTAAATTGAAAAGAATAAAAACATTAACAAAATGAAAAAAATTAAAAGAACAAAGAAAAAAACAATACAGTATAAACTTAGATTAAATAGTGAAACAAAACAATGAAACTTTCATAAAAGATTCAAGAAAAAAAATATAAAAATTATAAGAATAAGCATCAAATCTTAAACATCAAAACATGATACAAAAATAAATATAAAAAATTATTCAACGTGTTTTCTTACTCTAAAAAAAACTCATAGTTGTAAATCAAAAAATTTATGCACGTATCTAGTTAAATAAATCAATAATCATGATGTAAAGCAATGAAAAAAAATCATCAACAATAAAAAAATTTGAGAAAACTAAGTGAAAAATAAAAATTAAGATATCTAACATCGCTATACGAGAAATTTACCTGATTATGTTTAATAAATTCCTCTATTAAAATAAATTTATAATAGAAAAATACTTAAAATTTATAATAGAAACCGATACATACATAAAATTTATTAAATAATAATTAAAAAACACAATATAAGGCTATACACATGAAAAATCTTATAACAAATTTAATGTATAAAAAATTAAGAAAAAATCATAAATAAATCCTATCTACTTCTTTTAAAATTAGGCAAACTTAATATTATTTAAAAATAATCATAATATAATTAAAAAATAAATCTAAAATTTATTTGAAAAAATACACACAAATAATATATTTAAAAAAATAAAAAATAAAATAAAAAACAAAGCCTTCAGGTACTATTATGCCTGGCTCTAGCCCAATAAAGCAATAGACAATATGGGACTACAAGGCCAGTTGCAAGCCCATTCCTTATATATAAAGAAAAAGATGCGTCATCTGCACAATTCAAAATCCATTTGCTGTGATGATCGGAAAAACAAAGTTCTTTATTTTCTTAATTCAAAACTCATTTTCAATTCATTTTGACTTAAAACATTTAGAAAAAGATCTTAAAGACCTTGTTGAGTTAATCCATGGTTGTAACAAAATTCAAAAAACCACTTTAAAGCCCAAAATCCACTTGAAATTAAAAAAAAATCTAAGTTCATATCTATTTTTTAAGTGTTTGTAAGGGGGGAAAACACTAAAACATAACTCTAGGGGGAAACACTTAAACATAAGGAATTTTTTAATATAGAAATCAACTATTTTAGTGGTTGTAATTTTACCCAACAATAATTTTTTTATCTAAATTGAAATCTAACAATTCCCTCTCTTCCTTCTCCACAAAAATAACTAAAAAAATAAAATTAGATATCAAAATATATTTTCTTAAAATTCAAAGGACTAGTTACCTAATATCTAAAAATGATGGGAGATTAAAATAAACATATTAATTAAATTTTTAACCTGTCTTTACCTAAGATTTTCATTTCAGTTATTTATTTTTTAAATTTCACTTTAATCATTTCTTCTAAAAAAATATACAATTAAGGGTTAATTTGAGCACAAAAAAAATCAAAAAATCAAATCATATAAAATAAAAATTAAATTATTAAAGTAAAAATTATAAAAAAATATAATGCTCCAATCTAAGATAGATATATTGTGAGAGAATGCACAATAAAATTAAAATTTAATACCTTTTAATATTGAGTATTTGATTAATTTAATGGTTATCCAATTAGAACTCATTAGTTTATTTTTTAAAATAATATTATTTGTAATTTTTTAAAAAATTATTAATTTATTTAACCTCTAAGCCAAGTGTTTTAAATAACTAGCATGAAAATAAGGTTTAAACTGTTTCTTTTGTTTTAATCGTTCGATGGTTCGAATTTTCTTTAGCGTGCTTTGATTTGCCTTTTCCTTCCTTTTCTTGATTCGTAATTATGACTTTTGGTAGCTTTGAATTTTTAATTATCACACTTCACGCCGTTTGTTGGCTCCGTTAGTGCTGCCTGTTGGAACTTAAAATGGTAGGTTTTTTGTTTGAGACAGCGTGCGGACCCTATTGGTATGGATTGTAGCTAAGCTAAAGACGAAATAGAGGGACCCACCTCGTTTCTCGATTCCTGGAAAACGTTGGATTTATTGCTGTTTTCGGTGATATATACAACTTCGATTTTTTAGCCATCCCCTCCACCCCCCACAAGTTGCTTAATTCTATAATTAAGCCATAGTTTCGGACCATAATTTTAATTTCTTAAAAAAAATTATGATTCTTTAACAGAGTTAACTTGACGGAGTTAAAAGTAATCTTAATTTCTTCGTATAATTTCTTTTGGAATCTACCAATAATGACTTAAAAAAAAAACTCTAATTTATGCCCCCCTCATTCTAATGTCTACTTCAAACATGTCATTTCTTTGTTCAGAAGCGAATTATATAAAAAATAATTTCAAATAAATAAATTATTCTTTCATGTATAGTAAAAAATAAGATGAAAATTATTTTTAGTGTTCAACTAAAAATAAAAAAATCAACTTAAAAATATTTTTTTTTTAAAATAGTGTAGTTGTTTTAGTTTCTAACTTTCTTTCAAGTCAATATTTGTTCACTATTTTCATAATTGATTGTATAATTATAATTTTTCATACTCTATAATCTTTCAAATTCAAAACTTATTTAATATTATAGTTAATTTTTTTCAATTAAAAATATATGAAAATGATATTTTTATTTTGTTATATCAATACATAAAAACTATTTAAACACATATAAAAATACATTAATATAATATTTTTTATAATTTATTTTCATAATTTATTTTATAATTATAATTCTTCATACTCTATAATCTTTCAAATTTAAAATTTATTTAATATTATAGTTGAATCTTTTTTTCAATAAAAAAATATATTAAAATGATATCTTAATGTTTTTATATCAATACATAAAAACTATTTAAACACATAAAAATATATTAATTTAGCTTTTTTTAAATAAAAAATATTGAAAAAAAAACAGATTATAATAAAAAAAACAAGCTCTCGAAAGTCTCTAGCCTTGGGATCTTTCACTCTTCTCTTTTTCTAGAGACGAGTCTTCTGATATCTCAAACCTTCCCTTCAAGTTTGACATGGCAGACGCGAGTGGAAAACTGAAAACTCCCATGAAAGAAGGGCCCACGAGAAAATTCAGCATTCCAACCCCATTGGTCAAAAAAATAAAAAAGTAAATGAAAAGGAGACAAAGGTAGGACGTTGCTGCGTCGTCTTCCCTCATATTTTGTACCTCCGCCCAATCAATGATTTTTTAAGATTTTAATTTTTTAATTACTTTAATATTAAAAATAAATAAAAAAATTTATTTTAATATAATTATGAATAAAAAATACTTTAAAATACAGCTACTATAATTATTACACATTATCATCGTCATGCTGATAATGAGTAATATCCTTTCTCTATTTCCTATTGCTTTCACGCTAAATTTCTTCGCTTTCTTCTTTAAACTCCCTTGTATTTCTCCTGCAAACATGGTAAAGTTACTGCAAAAGCTACCTCTTGTTCATCACTTGCACTAATAATTGCTTCATTTATATAATATTTCCTCTTTTATTTTTACTTTTATTATTCTTTGTGCCCTGATTAATCATCCTTTAAATGACTAATTTTGATGAATAACATCTCAACTATTATCACTAAATTTATATGTAAATCACGAAGCCATTCCGTATATTTTAAATTGTGAATCTCTCTCTCTCTCTCTCTCGTTTTTTTTTTAAGAGCCATGAATTATTTTTATATAATTTCCTTTATATTTATAAAAATTATAATTATAAAACTAAGACCACTTAACAAGTTAATTTGATACTTATATTCATATGAGTTGAAAATAAAAAGAAAATTTAATAAACCTTGTTAAAAACTAAAATTTACTTGTTGATCTAATTTATTTAGACTTAATTAATCTAATTAATTCAGAATTTAACCAGGTTAAAATCCTACTTTCAATTAATTAATTTTAAAAAATTTTAAACAATATCGCTTCAATTATTTTTCTAAAAAAAAAAATTGTTTTTACCCTAGCAACTAGTGATACTACCTGTATTTAATGATTCATGTCAGTGCCTGCCATTAACATTCTCCCTAATTTATAATTAAAAGATAGCGGTAAGCCAAAAAGAATAAGAACACATGTAAAATCGAGCTGTGTGTAATGTGCATCCCCACATACAGAAAAGCATCCAAAACAAAGCTCACACCACCTTCGACCGTCGTCCGTCCCCGGGCATCCTGATTTCAGGCTAGCTTCCGATCAAAGCCCTGCTTGTTCCCCTTCCACGTGTCACCGGGCATGCCAAACAAGTGCAAGTGTATGGTGGCATCCCCTAGGCAGGCAGGCAAGCAAGAATCCAGAATGGTGCTCGCCAGGCTTGTGACCATACAGCCCCAGCCAATTTTGGATCTCGAGCTCATCCCTCCCTCATTAAATGCTCCCACCTGCACCCGCCCGTGTAACTGTGGCCTGAAATAAGAGCTAGCGTGACCATATACACAAATGAGGTCATATGTATCTCATGGGAGAGTGTCATTATACTTCCCTCGAAAAATATTGATCAAAATCCTGTGCTACATCATGATTGTGTACGTAGCTTCCAAATTAATAAATACAGCTTGTCCCGTGGCTATCATTATGATGGATTATACAGGTTAATTTTAAAACATGGTTGTTTTACTGAATGATTTTTAAAAAAATCATATACTTCGATTCAAATGTATTTACAATAATTTATTTAAAATACACTTGAGATTATTAAAAGAAAACAAATATCTTCATAGCAAGATTTAATTTCAAAATTATTTATAATATACTTGAGATTATTAAAAGAAAACAAATATCTTCATAACAAAAATCGTAAATGCAAAGCAAAATTCAAGGAAAACAGAGAAGTACTTTTGAGCAAAGTATGTATAGGGACCCTCATCTATCGCTTTCACTGTCTGATTAGACAGAGGTGTAAGAATTCCCTTCTTTTTTTTTCCATTCTTTATTTTCCTCTATTATTGACGACCCCATTTTCCATCATCGGGGACAAATACGACACATGATGGGTGGGGATGGGCAATGTTTTGATGCTCTTCCTGTTGATAAAAGACTATTATACAGAAACATTAACCAGAACTCGTGTCAACGCCGTTCGATTTCTCAAGAATTGAAAGGCAATCTGCTTGTCTTCGTCTCCATGCTCTTTCAATTTGGCATTCGCAGAGTGGGGAGCATGCCCACCAGAACCAAGTTAAGACGGCTCGAATCCTTGACCATCAATAATGGGTGTGGCTGGCCTCTGCTGCTGCATGATTTATAAGCTCAGTTTGGCATTGGATGCAGCGTGTGATGTTCGAGATGCCACAATATAGATCTATTTTTTTCAGTAAAAACAAAACCGCGACCCATCTTTCCTTGGAATCTTTTTTTTTTTTCTTTCCATCCACAATGAGAACTACTAACACAATACAAAAGCACTCATAGGAGAACTGAATGCTCCCAAGCAATGTTCTTAGTTTAAGAAAGCATTAAGTTAAGATTTTCAAGCAGTAAAGAGTTGCTGTGATATGTATACTCTCCAGGTGAATACGATTGCATTATAATAATGGTGGCACCTAGTTCCGGTGTCTACGAGTTGGGTCCGATACCCTAGATAAATGACGTGTGGGCCCACCTCAAATAACCAAACTCCTAGGGTGAGGCCCACCTCTCACGAGATCATGGTGAAGATCACTGGCGTTGAAACAACAGTTCGATAAATGCAAGAGGACAAAAGGTGGGGTGGGGGTGCGAGGCACTGTGAAGTTCAAGACCTAGTAGAATTGGGGAGGGAATGGGGAAGATTTCTTTGTAGCTGCATCATCATCGTTTTGCAATATATAATAAAAACATATAAAAAGCACCATGGAAGAGTCTATTACTCCTAGAAACTTTAAAATATATATAATATTATCTATAATTACTCCCCCTTTGGTCATAATTAAAAACCCTAATTCCACTTGGACCAAAACAGAATATAAAAAAGTGAAAAAATCAAAGAGGAAAAAATATTGAAAACTACAATGAAAACCCATTTTCATGCATGTATAGGCATTCATAACTTTCTAGTCCCTCCAAGTTGGTTGAATCTATAACCTGAACCACCACCACCAGCAGCTGCGAGCCTTTACATAACATTACAACTTGAGGTGTTCTCATCACTGAAAATGGTATATTGATCGTTCCCATTTGGGTGCGGGTGCGGGTGCGGGTATGCGTATGGATACGGGTATGGCTGTGGGTGTTGAGGCATGTAACTTACAGCAGGTGGGGGCCTCGCATACATCATGGGCTGGAACCTCTCATTACCCATTGCCCTTTGTTGGTTCATCATTGCTGCAATGTACTGCTGCTGCTGCTGCTGCTGGTATGGGTTACCAGGTAGGAGATCCGGTCCAGCTCCTTGGAAGTACCCATTAGCGCCACCACCGGCTGCACCACCAATGGCAGCCGAAGCTGGCAGACCTTGAACTGCAGGGATGCCACCCATTTGGCCCATGGGCATGCCGCCCATTTGGCCCATGTTTACTTGGGGTCCACCCATTTTCTGAAATCCATCATTCATAGCACCACCAACCCCATTATTTCCCTTTTTACCCCCATTCATTTGCATGTCATTACCATTACCACCATTGCTGTTCTTGTTACCACCGGTACCACCTCCATTATTACCATTTTTGCCACCTTGATTTTGATTTCCACCACCTCCACCTCCACCTCTTTTCCCTCCATTTCCATTTTTACCCTCACCGCCACCCATATTTATCTGAACAGGCACAGCTCCATTACCACCTCCCCCGGCACCACCTTTTTTACCATTCGCACCACCATTTGGAGCACCCTTTTGGGCGTTCGGGAGCTGGGGAGGTATACCATTCATCATCATGTTATTAGGACCTTGAGGGCCATTAACCATGATTTGCTTCATCCTAAATTGATGTCGAGGTTCATCCATCTCATCATCAAGCTCATCTTCATCAAAATCATCATCATATTCATCATCATACTCATCATCAGTCATATCATCGTCTTCAGGAAGTACAAATTTTACATTTTTCTGCTGCCGCTGCTGCGGCTGGGGGTTAGGAGCCATTTTCATGTCCTTCATTTGAGGCAACTTCATATCTTGGAATGCTTTCATCTGTTGAAGCTGCTGAAAATTTTGGATTTGCTGAGGGGTTGGTTGGCCACCTTTGGGCTGCTGGTTGTTATTGTTTTGGTTATTACCCTTTTGGCCTTTGTTGTTGTTACCTCCTTTGCCATTATCAATTTGCATGTTCTTCTGGTTGGCTGCCTGGTTCTGGTTATTGTTGTTTCCCTTTGGGGCACCCCAAAACTCAGCATGTTTACCTGATTTTGCTAGTTTCTTTATCAGTACAGCCGGGTCTACATTACCTGAAACTATTACCTTCCCTTGCTCTGAGTCTATGTTTGTAGTGAAAACCCCTGAAATAAACCATGTCCCCCCAAAAAAAATCAACAAAAAGAATAATGCGCAATGAAAGAGGATTGAGGAGAACTTGAGACAAAAATCAGTCCTCTAACGGGTAAATTTATGTTAGAAATGGAAGCAATACCATCAATTTTCTGCAGTATTTTCTTGACTTTCTGTTTACATCCATCACAGTGGATATTCACTTTGAGAACGCAAGTCTGCAAGCACAAGCAAAGTGAAAAGAGATCGAAAATAAAGCAACAAAAAAATATGCAAATTGACGAAGTTCTTAATATAATGAGTCACAAAATAAGATAGAACGAAAAAGAATCAGGATCTTCTAAAGCAAGAAGAAAACCAAAGGTAAAAACACAAGCTTGAGTGAAGACGAGCAAAGGAATTGAAGAAAATGGGTGAAGAAACAAGTGAGAAAATGGGTACCTGGATCTTCAAGAACTCTTCTTTACTCATATTTTTCCGCTCAAGTTAAACAAACACAAAGGTACAGCACTAGAAAGAGAAAGAAAGGCTAGCTGGCTGCTAGATCTGAAAAACAGAGAGACGGAGCTAAAATTTACAAGAACTCCCACAATGGATTCTTCTCTGTTCTTTCTTTTGGGCCTTTAAGTTGAAAAAGAAAAATCACAGACAGGAACAAAGACAAACAAGAAAAAACAAATGAGTGTCACTAAAGTTTCTGAGCGGAGTTAGTTAGGAGACACAAGACACACAACAACAACAACAACAACAAGGCTCAGTCTTTGGAAAGAGAGGGGGGAGTGCATCAAAAGCTTTGGGTGCACAATAAATTTCTCTGGCTTTGCTTCATCTATTTCAGGGCAAGAGAGAGGGAGGAAGAGAGAAAATGAGGAAGTAGAAGCAAATTAGATAGAGTGCCAGAGAGAGCGTGGTGCTTGCAAGGCTTCACTCTCTCTTTTGGTGCTTTATTTATTGGTGTGCATATTTTGCCTGCGCTGTTGCCTGCTTTAGATTTTCTAACATTGCCACAATCTTTTCTTACAGCTTGACTAAGAAGCCATTAAACCATTTCATGAAGGCTTGGCTTGGCTTGGCTTGGCCTGGCCTCTTCAGTTAGTTTTACCACGTGAGAGAGAGAGAGAGAGACAGAGGAGTGGCAATAATTAATGGGGGCATGGTATGATCAGATTTGTTTTTAATTTTTGATAACCATTATCATCATATGTGAATGAACTCTTTTCAGATTCTCTCCCCATATCGGGTGGCTGTCTTAAATATTGCCATTTAATACCTTTGGGCTTTTAGGTTGCTTGTAAATTATTGCGCTTGAACACTGCATTCGAGTATTTATCTTCACCTATTAGGAGGGAGTTTATCGCTAAGGTTCAGCTGTAATTTTATAAGTTCTTGGGTTTTTTCTTTTATCATACATTTAAAAAAAATATTTTAATATATTTTTAAATAAATAATATTTTAAAAAATAATATCTACTATTTTAAACATTTAACAATGACTTGTCCAGCCAAATCACTAACACACCGTCTTGCATAATGTTTTGGATTGGGATATGTTTTCTTGGATTTGGATTGATATTTCTTGAACCCCATTAGCTTATTTTACAACTATAATTATCAAACCTGATTTGATACCTGGTTGGATTATTTCCATAAATTATAAAATTTTAACTAATTGAATTTCTAAGTAAATATAATAAAATATTAATTAAAGGTTTTCATTGATGTGATTGATTGAGTAAAATCCAATTTAAATTTGATATAACATCAATTAAAAAAAATTAATTAAAAAATAATTAATTTGTGATCCGTGGACTAACTCGTTGACCAAGTGAACTAAANTAAACCTTCTTTATTTTATTTTGCCAGACCAATTTTCAAATAGGATTAGAGAACTATAATTACAACACACCTTGTTTTATCGTTGGAAACGTTAAATTCAAACAAGTTCATTTTTTTTTAATTACCAAGAACAAAAAAAAAATCCAGACCCTTTTTTTATTTATTTTTCAAAATTGCATTATGATTTAATACATTTATGATAAAAAAATCCAATAAATTTAAAGAAAAGTCTAAGAGTATATTTGTTTTTGTGTTTTAAAAGTATTTTTTTTAAAAATTTATTTACTTCAAATTAATATATTTTTAGTATTTTAAAATCATTTTAATATATTGATATCAAAAATAAAAAAATATTATTAATATATATTTTATTTTAAAAAATTGTTTAAAAAATAATTATAACTTCATTTCCAAAACAAGCTTTTAAACTATATTGAAGCATTTATTAGATTTATTTTTTTAATTTATTTTGTTTTCTTTTCAAATATTGATTTTCTCCTTTCTACTTTTTTAAAGTTAAAACAAAATACCCACTGATTTGGTTGTTTACTTTTAAAATTCACCTGTTATGTCATCATTATACTTGGAATTGTTAGCAAAAAAAAAAAACCCTTTGATCTGAATGGTAATTAAGACAACTCCATTTAACTTTAAAGTTACTTGAAGATTCTTGGATTCTACCAAACTTTGGAGAAAGAATGAAAGAGTTACAATTTTCCTTTTAAATTCTCTCTAGCTTCGTGTCTATAGTTAAGCAATATCAAAGTCCATGTATAAATAAATTTAATTGCATTTATTTGGAAAGAAAAAAATCCTTAAATCATGTGCAAATAAAATATTACATGCTGGCTGAATTTGATCTACAAATCCTGGAGATTCATGCACGTTGTCTGCTTTTAGACAAACAATCGGAGAAAAAATCTGTTTGCCCCTGTTGTTTTTATTCGTTTGTTTGTGTCTATTGTACTCAAGATTTATCTTAGTGTTAATTATAATTGGTCTTCACTATTTCATTTTTCCAGATATTCTATCATTTATTAATGAATATCAGCTTATAAAAACAATTAAGAAATATATTTTCAATGTCAGAACAGTGAAAAAGAAACTGTTCGTCAACATAGAATTTGATTAGAGTTTATTTTAATTTTTAATTTTTTGTAATAAACATAGTTTGAATTGATCCGTGACCCCCGAGTCATCCCACGATCCGAGTCTTGGATCTAGTTGAATTTCAAGTTCCATCTTGCAACTCCACGAGTAATCCCAGCCCATTCGTTGCTTCAAACCCATGCCGTTTAAGTTCTTAAATAGACCTGCGCAGGCCTAATTTACATGTCACCAGGAACGAAGAGAAATTGTCCATTGGATTTGGTGTTCGAAGCTGCCAAGAAAATGAAATCTTCTTGTAGCAGCACAGTAGAGACCCCTTGCTAACAGTCTCTCACTGCTGTTGCAGCACTGACTTCTCTCAGCCAACAAGGCACCGTCAACATTAGCAGGTACATCCGCCTAACATTTTGAAGAACACTCTCTGAAAAAGTACATGGATTCAATCGTGCTTATAACTCGATGACAAGCCCAGAAGGCTATGTTTTCGAACCCACTTGAACGATGTGTTTCCTCCATTGATTCTTCTTCAATACATCATTTATATTCGAATTGATACATGGTGAGAGGATCCGATCTACAAATAATAATGCTGTACACTCCATAAATACATGTCTACTTGCTGTTCAAACTAAGCATTCATAAATTTGTTTGTGTACGATTCAAGTCAAGAAGCTTTAAAATGATGTTTTTCGGAGTTGAAATACAATTTAAAACGGAAACAAGCACGTACAGACAAACAGGAACCGAGAGCGTTAGCCCTTTCTCAAGGTGTAGATGTGCCCGTAATCATATTCATACTATATTATACATGCTGCTATCAACTTTTACAGCTAAATTTCTTCGAAAACGATTTAAGAATTGCTTAACAAGCTAAAAGTTGGCTAGATATAATAGATAGCACCAGTTTTGCCTTAATTGGTTAAAAAAATGGATACCTGGTCTAGCAGAGGAGGACTGTTAACATGTGATTGGCAAAGAAAATAAAAACCAAGCATACTTATCTTGTTGAGAGAAGGAACTTTTAAAAAGAAAGCGGCCATGGTCAAGTTAAGTAACCAATGAAAGCTCTTTTGGTTTAATCATGTCTTACTTTGAGAGCAGTTAGGTGAAGAAAGCTATTCCGAACTTGGCCTCTAGATGAAAACAGTATCACGTTTGTAGGGCTATTCTCTTTATGGTTTTCAAGTCTTCTTTTCCACCAAGCCGTTCCTGTACTTCTAATAGCATAAATCGTGATGTAACTAAAGTCTTTTGGTTTATCTTCTGGTTCAAGAGTTGGGTCATAAGTAGAATAACTATATTAAATTAATTCAAATCAATTCAAAATAATATTATTTCTAATTTAAAAAAAAAAACTAAAATGATATTGTTTTTAATTTTTTTAAGTGTCAAGACTTAAATTTTAACTAGATGAACCAGTTCAGGATTGAATTGTCAAGGCTGGGCAAATCAACTTCCATCCGGTTTATTTTAAAAACCGGTTTGGATCAGGTTGCAGCAGGTGACCAAGGAGTTGAGCTACTCAGTCAGGCCGGGTGGTTTGATAGGGATGTAAGAAACTCTTGTGCAACTTTACCTGAAAAAAAGGTTCTTGAATGCCGACAAATGACATAAACCAGGTATCTTTCCTGCCCTTGTTTAAGCAAAGAGACGCTGCGTCCTGGGTAATTACACATGCTAAAAATTATGTCATGGTGAAGAAGGTCAAAATGTATACACTGTTTGTTTATTTTCATGTGTGCAATATGTATCACTTTTCAAGTCTCCCTGCAAGCCACATATTCCACACCCACATCCACTTGGTAAGATGAGTGTTATATTTGGGAACTGTTGTTGGGTAAATTTGAATGAATTTAGGAACCCTAACAGCCATTTCTGAGCTTGGCTTTACTTCCTTTTGTCTCTTTAGTTCTTAAGTGGAAACACATAGCCTACTAGGCACAGGAACTGCTATATATGTCCAGGGAATCACATGGTGTGTGGACAATGACTGGTTGATGAGAGGAGGAATATGTACGACTACATATATATTGATGGATGGCTTGGAAGGCCATATTTTTTTTTTTGGATCTATAGAGGCTGCCATGATCATCATATGCATGGTCCCTCTACAATCTTTCTTCGTTCTAGCTCTAGATTTTGTCTATATGGGTAAAATAATGATAGTGGTACTACAAGTTTTGACCATGTACAATGGAAGTCTTTAATTTTCCAGACCCTATTTTTTTGTTCTCTCCTTTTTATGCTTTCTCTCACACTCCCATTAGGAGTCATATCACCAAGAGCCACAACCCTCATGCATAGCCACTCTTCAGCATCATCATATGAATCCAAGAAATTAAAAGCTTCCTATAGCATTATGGTAAGAGAAACTTAATGGCAGGTTTGACTTATATGTGTACAAGGGCATTGCACACTGTAATTCCATTATCTTCCTTTTCATCTTCGCCAGGACTTGTCACACAAGGATCCTTCCCACCATGCCCATTTTGGAGTACATTTCCCACTTTTATCTATTCCTTCTTAGATACCTATCTCCCCTAGATATTTATCACAGTGATTTTTCCATCATCCCTAGCTGATTGAGACAAACGCATGGATGTCAATGGTGGTCAGCATCAAGAAGAGCGACATCTCCCATCAGAATGGCCTTTTCCACTGTCCTGTGGGTGGGGGAGCGAGTGGTACCAAATTCAAAATTAAAGTTAAATTGTTTCCATGATCATTCCTAGCTAATACTATAATTTTGTACCTCCGAGCCTTTTTCTCGAATTAAATGATTGTGACTTAAGAACAAATTCTTAATAATGACCGACTCCTCATGACAATTTAATGCAATTGTACATAATTCTGTGATTTGGAAATGGCAGAAGCAAGATTAGTTTGTGGGAAGGAGTGACAGTTGCTTTCATGCATTCTTGATGCTGATGGCACACAGCCAAGTGAAAAAAAAATGCAGTCATTGACATTCTGACTGGCCAATGGAGGGGTATGCTGGGTTTTGAATTGTGCGAAAGAAATAATACTTTTTCATTCCATCCACAATTTCAACTGTGGCATAGACCTAACAGCATAATAACCTTCATTCTTGTTCTTTAATCTAGATGGTCGTGAATGCAAAGAAAACATTGTGACAATTTTTAGTGGAATATCAAGATTAATTAAAGAATGAGAGACAATTTTATAGCTTTAATAAAGTCCTTAAACAGAGATTGAAAACAATTTTATGCCCTCCTTCCTTTTACCTCACCCTTTAAACAAGTTTATTCCCTTCTTTTTTAGCCTTACCCCCACCACTCCCTCCCTCGTCCTTTTACCTCTCTTTCGAAACAAAATAGATGTAAAAAGAAAAGGCGCACTGTGTATCAAACAGCATAATGCAGGGCAGAGCAAGTCGTTCAGGACTTCATTTGGCATCAACACAAGACTTGTTAAACAGGATAAAAGGAATCTGGATAAGTTCAAATGAAGTGTAACAGAGGTCACCTGATTCCCTCCATACGACGTTAACCATGTCCTGAATGATCTAAAGCATCTTGCAAAATTAAAGAAATGACATGAACTGCATGCAGATCATAAGAGTGCAATGGTTAAACCAATTTACAGGTCTACACCAGATCTTAAAAAACTTCAGAAGACATCAAAGGGAAAGTTTCAAGGTCCAAAACTGTAGAAAAATGAGTCTAGTCTGGCGTTCTAACAGGCACAATTAATACAAGACACCTACATGCAGAATCAACGCAATTTAGGAGAAATATCTACATTCTTCGCTGGCAAGCAATACTGTGAAAAAAATGATATCAAAGCATAGCTTTTGTATTCTCTGATCGTTAATATATCACTAAAGGTAAAAAATAAGCTTTGAAGATTATCGATTTCCCCCCTTCAATTCTATCTTCGATGGCAAATATTCCCTCTCAGCCTCTCTTTTCGGCTGTTAGCTCAAAGAGAAAAGGCTGCTACTGTCGACCTACAGGCTACAAGTGTGTTCATTCAGTCAAACCGTTTGCAGCTTCTCTTTCTTCCTTTCGAATCTCCATGTTCAATTCACATATGAAAATAGCAATTTTACAGACACATGATGGATAAATGTCAACAGTAACTGGATTCAATGATGAAGGTTGGGAGTGTGGACTGTGTCAAGAGAAATATGAAACAGCCACGAATCCTAACTTTAATGCACGTACCTCATATTCATGGAAAACTTCATACTGTCCTGGCACCGACATGCAAAAACATAGATATTTGATATTCCTGGACTACATCAACCATGTTTTGGAATGAGATGGTAAATGAATGCCACTTCACCTTATGTACATAACGTCCAAATTGATGCAAACCATACAATGCACAACCTAGTTTTAAAAACACGTTTTGGAAGAATAAGATGATCGAGGTAATAAAGGTGGCTTCATGGACATATAAAGGCAATAATACAAGTGGCTAAAGATTCGTTTAATGTTTACTATTAGTAAATTCTCTCTTTGGAAGATTTGGATCTACAAAGTATTCTTCTACAAAGACACAAGAAAATTATATATATAAAAAATAAGAACAAACAAAAAGGATATATATATATTAGAACACACATTCATGAGGGAAAAAAAAGTTAACCATTATACCATAAATCCAACTTTATATGAGAAAACAGAGTTTCTCATTGATCACTGCTATTTATCTTGATCCCTATGAGTTGCTCAATCGGTTGGCGGCATATTGGACACTTATTTGATTGAAGCCTCAATTCTTTTGCACACTTGCCACACATGCACTGAAAAGACACAACACACATGACTTGAGAACAAAGGAATAGAGGTTTAAATAAAAAGGAAAGGGAAACAGAGATTTGAACTTGTAACAACATGCAGAGTACAGAAATATTTCCTCAAGGAATTCAGACACTAGAAAGAAGTAAGAATATTGCCTCTTGAGAAAACCTTCTTGAAAAAACTCCATGCAAATCAATTGCTGAATATTAACAATAGAGAAAAAACTTTTCTAGTCTAGATTTCCGCATAAACTACTGTTAAATACTAAGCCGAACTTATCGCTGTAAATGGAAAATGACTGCTCAAGTGAAAGGGAGAGAGGGACTGTGAGATATATCCACTAAATAAACTCGAGAGATCAGATAACGTGCACTCATGTGCTTGGAATTAAACAGTCAATTTAAGATGTGTACTTTAAGCATAAGAGATTCAACCTTCCTGATATCACCCTTAATAGTGTGTGGAATCATTATGCGTGAATGCATGAATGCAAGATCACTACATAGTGCTTTTCACTTATGATTAATAGCCATGTCTTAAAATAGTGAACAGGATAAAGGGCAGACTCTCACCATATGTCGGCAAGGTAACACGGCAGTATCCTTAGGCTCAGCCATGCAAATCACACAATCCTTCCCTGGGTCACTGTCATCAAAGCCTTCAGCTGCCGAGCTTCCTATTCCATATATCTCATGGAGCTCATATCGAACTCCAGCAACCCATAGAATCTGCCTTATTACTCTGACATGGAAATTGTCTCCATTTTTTCTCTCAAGAACAGCTTGAGTAATCTGCATGTGGCGAAATGTGTTTGGCACAGAATCATCATTTTCATTTGTTAAGTTAACTGGCAAGTATGTTTCAGCAGCTATTACAAGAGGAAAAACATCTTCTTCAGGTGATGATTTTGAGAGATCATCCAACTCAAAGAAGCCTAAATCAATGCCTGTTCCTGGAGGCTGATGAAATTTCTGGCCAAGACCTTTCTGGAAGGAGATTTTCACAGGTAAATGGGCTTCAGGAAATGCAGGAACGAACCTACCATCCTGCTCTTCCTTGGCAAAGTAGAAAATCGTAATGCTGTTATTAAAAACAAAACAAAACAAGCGGTATTAGATTTAAGAAAAAAATCCTTGCAAGGTCTCATGCGTGTGATTCGAAAACTCAGAATCAAGCTGGCACACAGCTTCTTGTTAGTTGCTGGTGTTTCTAGTGTTCTGAAGGGATCCAGTGCTTTGTTTCTCGTTTGAAATAACCCCAATGAGATTCTCATGTTGTAACATTTGGATTTTCTTTTTAAACATGCAGAGTTTGAAGTTGCCTACTTTAGAAGTGCAAACTTCTCACCCAATTCCATAATTCAGAGTGAAGCTATTGAGATTTTAATAGAACAAAATTCACTTCAGAAAGTTAACATTGCAGCAGTAATACATCAGTATTGTCCACATATAAATGCTTTCCTAGAAAAGATCTGGGAAAATCAAAATAAATATAGCTCACATTTTCACTTATTAGAATACGTGAATGTCTTCCTAGAATAAACGTGTGCCTGTGCTTACATCCGAGGTCAACTAGATTGAGACAGAACATTATAATTAAGGTCTATGACAGGCTCAAGCCTAAGTGGTACGATTATGATCTCTAACTCTTCTGTCCTAGGTTGCCTATATACCTAATTGCCATAGAATACATTTAAAATTACTGGAAAAAAAATATCGCCATTGTCTATCATGCATGGAGAATAAACTACTAAAGAGAATCACCATATAGAAATTGCATACGGACAGAATGATAAGTTTCTTCTGGTCAGCACAACAATCCAGTCAAGCCCACCCGAAAAAGGAAGATACTTTCAAAAGGTCAAAAATGAGAGGGGAGAGAGAAGAACAAAATCCAACTAATATCCAGCTAATTCACCAATCAATGTGAATATTTCCGGTCATCCTAAATATTATAACTGATACACAATGCAATTTCATTCATATCGACCTTGTGGTAATCATTTGGCATGAGTTAATCCGGATATCATAAAGCCAGGATGGTGAAACTTTTACTATATTAACTTTGCCAGTCTTTCTAAAATGAGAAAAAACTCTGTATTTAATACAGATCAAGCAAACCTTGATTGCAATTGTAGTACATTACATTGTATTCAATACAACTGTAAACACAGAATGATGCCGAAACCTAAGGGTAAACCAAAACATTTTCTACTGAGCCTATATAATGAAAAATCAAGGCATCATATGGAGCTTTTGAACAGTATTCGAGAAAAGTATACAGACCAAGAAAGCCTTAATTACAATTGTAGTACATTATGATGTATTTAATACAACCATAAACACAAAGAATGATGCTGAAACCAAAGGGTAAATCAAGCAGTTTAGCTAGGCTAAACTATCTTTCCTCACTAATCACCTCTCAACAAGGACTATTCACCTAATTTTACTAATTTATATCTCAAAACATATGAAAAAAAGGGGCAGCTTTTGTAGCGTATAAGCAACCACAGTCCAAGATCTCCAAGTATCTCTAGAGCTATATATTTGCAACGAGAACATCATTAACAGGGAAAAGAAAAAAAAAACTCAGGCGTTGGTATGTCAGTCTACGTTAATCCCTTCAAATTTCTCCGTTTGGCTCATTCTTGCAAATTTGATTTCTGAAACCCTTCACTACTCTCATTTCCACCGTCAAAACCACCCTGGACAGTCAACAATTAAGAGATAAAATGCATGAGGTCTATGGTGTATATCAAGGCCTCCGTCAACGCACACTATCACTTGAGATATCCTCCTACGCCCCAATTGCCATCAAAATCACACTGTGAAAACAAATCAACATTTGCTCAACTCAATGTTTTCAACATAAAAAGGTCACCTGATAATCTAAATTGAGATCATTCCTTATCAGAGATGGTCACTCATAATCTTTTTCCAATTCATTCAGCCACTCAAAACACTAGACAATCTCACCCTCAGATTTTACTACAGGGATTCATTATAGTCAATCACCAAACAAATCCTACATGTTAATTGAGCAACAGAAGCTAAACCCTCAATCAAGAATCATGTAACCAACAACCAACGTATCAGAAACCTCTACTTTAACAAAGCAAAATCAAGAATTCAACAATAAAACCAAGGATCTAACACTAGCAAATCAAACACTAACCTCCCATCAAATAATGCATCGAAAACGAAAGAAACCAAGTGATGATCAGGGTTTGAAACATCAATTTCAACCTTTAAAGTATCTTTATTAACATTGACATCATTTCTAACCCTCTTTGCGTTCTGATGATCCACAAAAGGAGCTGGGTCCGGAAGAATTGGTTGTGCAGTAGCAGCATTAATAGTTGAAGTAAAACCCACGTGAGGTCTGATTACTGGAGACCACCCACCAGTAGGCTGATGTTGACAGGTATAATAAAAAGGTTGGTGATTTGCATAGTTGCATGAGTGGTAATGGTGGGAATTGCAGTAGTGGTGAACTGGAGGTGGAATGTGGGTAGGATAGGGGTTGTTGGGTGGAGGATAAGATTGCAAGGGTGGTGGTTGGTGCATGGTGGTGTAGTGACTTTGATGTGGTGGTGGGGGAGGAGGAAGGAGAGAGATGGGTTCCGCGTGATGATGATAACAGCGAGGCGGTGGCGGTGGCGGTGGGTGATAAAAAGTGGTGGTCCTTCTTCTAGTATTGCTCCATGAAAGGCCCATTTTTTGGTGGGTGTTCTATTATTTTTTGGCAAATTGAAGGATGAGAGGAGCGTCGAAAATTGGAAAGCACAGATTCGAGTGTTGTTGAAGAAATGGGTGAAGACTGGAGTGTAGCTTAGAGAAACGAAACACACTTATACTTAAAAATTGTTTAATTTATTGGCCAAAATACTCTATATAAACAAACTCAAACATCAGAAATTGACCTTCAAGAATCCATAGTTGAAAGGATGCGATGATCCAAGGAGATCCAGACCATGCATGGTCCGGTCCTTATTTTCTTTTCATAAGTTCGGTTACAAACATTTGTTAAGAATAGAAACCCTGAGTTGAGGTTAGATAAATAATAAAAGCATACGCTCCAACACGCACTGTTTCGGGAAACAGAGCGGAACAGAAAGGTCATGTCCTAAGCCATTCGTGTTGCTTTGAAATAACAAGATTCACTCCAAAATTGTTCCAAATGCGGCAAATCGCATTGAAGACAATATTATATCATTCATTCTTCGGTAATTATAGGCTCACTTCAACAAATGCCGATCAACCACTTACATCCAAACCTACATTTTTATTTGTTTTTTACTTTTCTTGTAAAAGATTTCTACTGTACAAATAAGCAGAATAACAAATAACGGGCACTAAATGGCAAACTAAAATAAGAGTATTGCCTTTAAATGCGGTAGGAAAAGAATTTACACAAATTAAGAATCTCATTGTTCATGGTTATCTTCAGACGGGTCGATCTTGATAATGAGAGGCTGGTTCAGATTAACAGAAGTATCTGCCACAATGGGCAATTGAGGTGATGCCAAAATGACATCTAGATCCTCGTTTTCAGCCAAAGCTTTATCCAAAGCAGACTTGGCGACTTTAGTAACACAGAACATAAGAACCACTGCAAAGAAAAGAAACAGAAGTGAAAATTGTAACCATAGGCAGAGTTCAGACAAGATATCAGGTCAAACAAAAGTAGTCAATAGACTTCAATTTGAGGTAATGTATGATACTAAAGCCCAAGGCAACTCTCTAACATTCATAAATCTAAGAGCCAATTTTCAAAAGTAAAAAGAAAATTACTGGTCAGTTTCTAAGTTTCACTTGCATTATCACCATCTAATGGATAGCTTTGAAGAAGAGTTTCATATAAAAATTCTTGAGCACTTCCTTCTGCAATTTTGTTACTTTTTTTCTCCTTTTGTTTCACATGTCATTTTATTTATCAGTTCATCATGGCACTGGGTTATATCCCACCCAACTATCACTTAATCGGTGAAAAGACTCTGACATGGACACGGCCACACAACACATACATTGAGTTCATTTGGCTCCTTGACATATATTGACAATCGCCAGCTACTTTATAATACCATTATTTCCCTATTGTCCTAAAACCTCAAAGCCTTGAACCACAGGGCTGTAGGATCCAACTTGATGAACAAATCCTATGTAGTTATAAGTGGCACCAAACAATGTTGACATTTTCAGTAAACAAGACTCAACAAAACATGGAAACATTCTCCGAGTTCACTTCTATTTAACTTATTTCATATATAATGAAAGCCGCCAACTCCCGTGAGTACCATCATCTCCTCATTGTTCTCAAATCTTGAACAAAATGGCAAAAATGATCAAAATTGGAAAGCGATCCTGAGTAATTATAATTGGCACCTCACAATTGGTGGTGATTTTTTCACTAAATAGGGCATTAATATTTTGTGACAATTATGATTAAAAAATTTATGGCCACTCAAAACTCTCCAATTGGGCATTAAAAAAAATAAAAACAGAAAGGCAAAGAAAAATAAAGAAGCATGCTGGTGGATCATTGCAACTTACCAGATACAACAAGGCCCAATACAATAAGAACCTACATCGACAGTACAAGAGTCACAAATATATCAGACTACAGATGAACTGGGTGGTTAAAAACAGGGAAAGAAATAAACAATGGAGACCTATAAGAAAATGACTCAAAACCGAACTCAAGCATATAAGAAAAGGATAGGGTCCTTACCCAACGAGTAGTTGAAAACTCACTCCACCCATGAGTCACATCAGAAAGATCCTTGAGTGTCGTTCCAATGTACACTAAAGCAAGGGTTATTGGCTGTAAGAAATAAATACCATGTTAGATACGGTGAAGTGATTCAAACCAGCACTACCTTCTCAATTATGTTCTTCCATGCATATCTCATGAGCTAACATAATTAGAAGGTCATAACTATTTTGGAAAAGAACTGAAAACAAAACAAAACCTAGAATTTCACATTTTTTAAACATCAATTTAATTTCTCTCTTTGTTTTCTGGATATACACAGACAAACTAGCCAGCAATTGTAATGTTTGCTCCATAAACTTAAAATTGCTTAAGCTTAATGAAAGCACTAAGCATAACAACTGATCACACAAATCATCAAGTACCACCCATAATAATAACAAGTTAGTTGTTCTTCTATGGGGTGAGGACTCCCTCCCTTTGGTCAGTAATCCTCACACTAAAAATTTTAATCAGTGCACAACATGCCAGTAAAAATCATGTCAGAACATGTTTTAATGTTTATATCACATAGGGGCAATCAAAGTTGAGACCACATCACATCAACAACATGATTAAACAGGCCCATCAAGCACCAATGCTATCCTTCAATTGATCCACATGAAAATAAATCTCTTTTAAATACATATTTGGCATTTCATAAGGCTTTTGTATCTCGATAACGCATTAAAATCAATTCACCAAGTACAGTTGGATGAGTGAACATACCATCATTCCTATCCAGGAAGCCAGCATGTATTCCCCTATTGGAACAGGAGTGATGGACAGCAGGTAATTCAGCATGTTGAAAGGCAGTAAAGGAACAAGTCGAAGCAGCAGAACAATCTGCACAACCAAAAAGTAAGCCATAATAGAAATAATGGACAAGAGAGGAATAGCAAGGAACTTGCAAATATATGTAGCAACAAAAACACAGAAGTTTTGAGGATCAAATATGAAGTACACAAACCTTGAAGCCAGACTTCTGAATAGCAATTGCAACTGAACTAAACTTCGGGTAATCCTTCAACTTGGAGACAACGAAAGATCTACCAATCTGAAGGCACCAGAATAAGATATAAACTAAACACTCACTTGCAGTATCAAACATAGGAACTACAAATCCTCTAGCTAGTTAGAGAAAACCAAAAGGAAATGAAAATACATAAAAAAATGTATGTTTCCTTTTTTTCCCAAGCCCTTAATAGTAAACAACAAATGCAAGCTCAGGTGAGTGATTAAGCATATGTAACAAAAGGATGCGCCTTTTCTCCTTCTATGCATATTATGCTGCTGGAACTAGGAAGTATATACCATTGCAAGAGTCTAATAACTTACTGTTCTTCCTAGAAGAAATGCTGCCCCAGCACCAACTGTGGCGCCAATAGAATCGGCAACAAAGCCCACGGGCAACCCAAAAAGATATCCACCACCAAGCTGAAATATGGAGACCAAGTTACAAGAGAAATAGAGCTTACACAGGATAAGTTTTCTTCCACAACTACTTGAATATATGCAAATTGAAAGAGATACAAATCAAAGAACTGGGAGTGCATGATCTTGATAGCAGAAGTGGGAGAACAAACAAAGGGCGTATGAGCAAATTAGAAGCCAATTGGATGAAACAATAGGATGAAAGGATTGATTATTTAAATTATCAAGGAAAGATAACAAAGCAGGAAAAGGCACCAGAAATGGTATAAATCCTTACAGTAAGCACTGAAGCTGGAACAGCCAAGATTGTTAGAGGAATATATGCAATGGCCCTGCAAGTGGCAAAATAAAAATGAGCTGCAAGGTCAATTGATTTCAATGTGCTGTGTGTCTGGTGTGTCTGACTAATTTAAAGCAGCAACGACAAAAAAGGGTTTACAAACATAAATACACAAGTGATTGATTACAGTATGAGAAATCATAAGGCAACAGGTTTCCCAATGAAAAGGAATTGAAACTAATTAAGGCCATACACAGCATGGAAGGGAAATCAAGAACAAAACAATTTAATATCAAGAATATTAAAAATACAAGGAACATGGGTGCACAAAATTGACATACAGTACGAGGGGACCCCAAGGCCCGAGATCCTGCTCAACCCATAACAAGAAATCCTTCAAAATCTGCAAGGAAAATCTCTCTGGTAAATACACAAATGCAAGTATAATCAATCATCATCAGCAAAATTTAACAAAACCGGTGAGATGATCACAGGCCAAAGACACTCAATGTGAGACTTGGGAAAAACACACAAAATATCCACTAGAGCACGACAAGGAATCTACTTATTCAGAACAAAGTCGAGCACGACAAGGAATCTACTTGTTCAGAACAAAGTCCAGTACCTGCAATCGAACCTCACCACATTTCCCCACATCAAAATAAACAGCCGAAATGAGAGGATAGCAGAGAGAATAAAGATCACATTACAGTTAAATACTAAGTAAGAACTAATCTGAATAAATGCCGAACCCTATCCATAACAACAGAACACATATTTATAAACCTCGGATAAAGCAACCAACTTTTGTCTCTGATCAGCGCGCAAAAAAACCAGTGCGAGTCCCATCAGTTCAAACATTGAACGAAGAATCAAATTCAGTTCAAAATCACATATGCCTACATAAAAACGAATCTGGGACACAATCACATTGCACAGAAACACACCCTATTAACCTCAATTTCCAAGAAATTCCACAAACAGACACGACAGGCCACAACATTCCCTAAAAGTAAAACCCCCCACAATTGCATCACCACTAAAAGAAACCAATACGCCATGTATCAAAGAAATTCCACAAATCAACGCAAAAACAAAGAAACCCACATCAAAAGAGGCGCCATCGGACACAGAAAAGAAAAGAGAAAGCTTAAAGAGACAAAGGGGAGAAGAAAAATCGAAACCTTTTCAACAGGGAGAGTGAAGAAGGCAAAAACAGCAGCGGCAACAAGGAGAAGAAAGATGGTGATCCTAAGAAGAGAAGCCCATGAAAAAGAAGCCATAGAAGAGGAAAGCCTATGACGCCAAGGGCGACAGTCTTCGTCGTCGTCTTGGCAATCCGATACAGCTTGCTTCAAAGACAAGCGGGCTCTCAAGCCTCCAAGATTTGCCAGGTTTCTTGTCGTTTTGGAGAAAATGATAGAAGGATGGGGACTTGGGAAGGTGCTTTCTTTGTTTTATTTTACATGGGGATTTTTATTTTTGTATTGTTATCAAGTTAAGCGATATCATCATTATTATAATAATAATAATTATCATATATAAAATTAAAAATAAAAATAAGTTTTTTTTTGTTATTCTTGTCATCTCCTGTGTTGGTATAAAATAAAAAATATATTTTTTTTAAAAATATATTTTAATCCCTTGATATTATTTTTTAAAAATAGTGAGGGATGAATTGAAAGATAAAAAACTAAAGTGGGCAAATTAAGTAAATTAGATGGTTGATTAGTAATTAAAAGTATATTTTTATCAAGATTTTATATCATTATTTTATATTTAAAGTATTAATAACTCTTTAACTAAAACATATTTTATAATAATATATCTAATAATATAAGATATGTTTAGTTTGTGGTAAATGTTAATTTCAAATTGAGGTTTATCGTATAAATAAAATGATTAATTGATAAATTTAAAAACTGAAATTGAAATAAAATGATTAATTGATAAATTTAAAAATTAAAATTGAAAGGACAACTAGATAGTCAAACTTAAATAAGAGATGTTGGTGTAGTCTAAACTGAAATACTATTCGATAATTATGTCATATTTAGAGTTGTTGATCTCGGATTTAGATCTACTTTATATAAATGAAAAGATAAGATATAGATTTACAACTTTCATATAGAGATTAAGATTTAATAAGGCTATTTTAAGTCTAAATTGTAATAATAATAAAGAAGTCTGAAATTGTCCTACAACCTGAGCACTATTCAGTGTTTAACCTATATCTAGAGTTCTAGAAGTCTAAATGACTTCCATTTTTTGTTTTTTTTTGGAAAGATGAGACAATTTCCTACAACTTTCATGTTTTCAAGTGGTTCCAATTCAGACGTTATCAATGATGTTTTAGGCAGACAAAAGAAAATAAGGATTATCACCAAGTTAAGAGTTGGTCACCCACTCATCACTTAGTTATCAACTCAATAGTTCCAATTTTGGTCTATAAAATGAGGTATTTTTTATATATTTAGGCATCTTGGTTTCCAGATCAAGATCATGTTATTGCTTTCTCTCTTTACATTTTTATAATGCTTAAGTTTTGCTTTCATTAATATCAAGTTCATACCTTTCAATTCCTTTCCTTTACTTAGTTATTTTATCTTATTTATATTCTTATTTATTTATTTATTTATTTTTCATTATGTTTAGCTAAATTTATTATACTAAGGTGAAAAGGTTACACTAATGATGTAAGAATAAGTATAGTATAAACTTAATATAGACTTTAATGTTTGATATTACCATGTTTTGTATTTGTTATCTTGTTCACTTTTTAATATTTTGCTTATTAAATGACTAATTTAGATTTATGCTCTATAACACTTGGTACAACAAATAATTAACACTCTCATAACTCATACTATATGGTATAACTGATACTTGAGTTATGAAATGAACTTAATTTGTTGTTAACATAAGTTATAATCATAAATGCTTGACAATATTTACAAGTATTAGCATGAATCGAATAAAATAACTAATGTAAACATGTTAACAATTTATAATTTGATTGAAACCTCCTTTGTATGTAGTTTTCAATTGAATAATAAGAGTTTATACTATAATTGTTTGACATACCATTAGTGGATCTTCTAACCTTGATATTTGTTGTTATTATTGTTTAATCTTTACGTTAATTTTTCATCTCAAAGTTCTCATAAACTTCATTTTCTTTATTATTATTGTTGTTGTTGTTGTTGTTGTTTATAATTTATATAATTAACTTCTTCGTGGTATGACCCCGGTCTTACCGGGTTATTTATTACTTCGATACTCCTACACTTTGAAGAAGACATCAATCTTTCGGTCACGTCAAGTTTTTGGCGTTGTTACCAAGGAGGTAAGTTCTTGTACAAATTATAGTATTTATTTTATTTTTTCTTTTCATTTTTCTTATATATAACTTTGTTTATTTTCTTTTGTTTCTTCTTCTCTTGTTTTCTTTTTACTTTTATTCTATTCTTAAACGTGCATGAGAGTGTGATCACGTCCATTAAATGGTAGACTTTGTAGGGTATCCTCATCATTTTCAGAAAATATAGCAGAAGAAGATAATCAATCATTTTATAATGAGAATAATCGTATTAGAACACTTAGAGACCATATGAATCCCACAAGAACAAATACCCTATCATGTATAGTTTTTTCTCTTGATGTATCCCATTTTAATTTTAAGCCAGATATTATTCAACTTTTACCTTCCTTTCATGGTTTAGATTTAGAAAATCTATACTTGCATTTCAGGAAATTTGAGGAGGTCTGTAACATCTATAATGACTTAAATTATAGTATGAACATCATCAAATTAAAGTTTTTTTCTTTTTCATTAAAAGATAAAGCTAAAACATGGCTACAAAAATTGAGATCGGGATCCATCTATGCTTGAGATGAAATGTAACAATAGTTTTTAAAGAAATTTTTTCCATCTTATAGAACAAACTCTTTCAAAAGACAAATCATCACATTCACTGAAAAACCAGGAGAAACATTTTACTAATGTTGCGATAGGTATTGAAACTTACTTAATACTTGCCCTCATTATGGTTTTGAAACATGAAGATTGGTTTCATATTTTTTTATGAAGGGTTAACACCTAAAGATAGACAAATGATTGAATTGATGTGCAATGAAACTTTTGAAGATAAAGACCTTAATAAATCAATTAAGTACTTAGACTTGTTAGCTAAAAATGCTTAAAATTAGAACACCGCTGGTACTTATAAGGTAACAAGTAAAACTAAACCTTATACATCTAGTATAGGTATGTACAATCTTAGGGAAGATCATGATCTCCAATCCAAGTTTACATCTTTAACTAGAAAAGTCAAGACACTAGAATTGAAAAAGAGTGGTCAATTAAAATCTATTGAAAATATTATGTCAAATATCTTAAACAAATGAACACTTAATCAATAACTAACATTGCCTTCTTTTAAGGAATGTCTCCATGAACAAGCTTATGCTTTAAACAATTTCTAAAGGCTCAACCAGAACCCATACTCGCAAACATACAACCCTGGTCGGAGAAATCACCTAAATTTCAGTTGGAAAAGTGATAATAACAATGTATAAACTTCACAACCATAATTTAAAAGCACACCATAATTTTTAAAATTCTTATGGATATGCACCTCTTTATGCTCCACCTCTTACAAGAAATCTCAAGGAAACATTGCATGCATTCATTGAAAAGCAAAAGACAATCAATATTCAACTTGCTCAAAATATGACAAATTTTAATGACACTCTTACAAAATTGACATTCGCTTTTAGTTTTTAAGAGAAAGGTAAGTTTTCATCTTAACCACAATAAAATCTTAAGGGACAATACAATGCAAATACAAGTAGTTCTAGAAGTTAATGCATGGATCAAGTCAAATCAATCACTACTCTTCGTAATGGTAAGGTTATTGAAAAATCCATTCTTAAAACTTGTGAGAAAGATGATGAGTCAATCTCTAAGGGTAAAGAAGGGGTTAAATTTGAAAATTGCAAAGAAAAAACTTATTTCCTGCTAGCACTTTCATTTTCTCATGTCATGACCACATAAAGAAAAGTCATTCACAACTCTGAAATCTTTAAAACTTTCAAACAAGTAAGGATCAATATACCTTTGCTGGATGCCATTAAGCAGGTTTCTTTTTATGTTAAATTTTTGAAAGATCTATGCACTGTGAAGAGGAAACTGGATGTGAAAAAGAAAGTCTTTTTAGCCGAACAAATAGGTGTCATTCTTTCAGAACAATAATGCTTTGAAATATAAAGACCCTAGTTGTCCTATAATTTCTTACTTTATTAGATAACATAAAATTGAAAAGGCCTTACTTAATTTTGGAGTCAGTGTGAATTTACTTTCATATTCAGTTTTGCAAAGTCTTAATCTAAGTGAGTTGAAACCAACTTCGGTAACTCTTTTACTTGCTGATAGATCTGTAAAAGTATCTAAAGGAATAATGAAAGATGTGTTAGTACAAATTGATAAATTCATTTATTTTGTGGATTTTATTGTCTTAAACACAACCTGGTGAAGCGTATAATTCATTTCCTGTTATTTTAGGATGTCCATTTCCTATAACTTCTAATGCATTGATTAATTATAGGAATGAACTAATGAAGCTATCATTTAGCAACATGACATTAGAGATGAATATTTCTAAAATTTACAAGCAACCTGAGGATAATAATGATTTACAGGAAGTGGACTTTACTGAAAAATTAATTCATGATTAAACCACTTCTAGTGAAATTAAGATTGATGAATATGGCATTCTAGGGCTTGGCCTAGCGGTGGAAGGGGCTTGTCTCCTTCCACTGCACCTGGGTTCGAGCCCTGGCGTGCACGCCTGTCACCCCCGCGGTGCCTTACATGCCTACTGGGTTTGCAGGGTATTCAGTGGCCCGTGAGGATTAGTCGTGGTGCGTGTAAGCTGGCTCGGACACCCCACGTAAATAAAAAAAAAAGATTGATGAATATGATGATTTGCAAATAATTTATTTAAAAAAAAATCAAAGGCAAGTAATTGGAGACTACAAATTGAGGAATTGCCACCACGATCAATTAAATCCATACCTTCAAGTGTTCAACCACCCAAACCTGATTTGAAGTCATTGCCATTTAATCTCAAATACTTATTTTTAGGAGAAAATAAAACTTTTCTGGTAATAATCTCTTCTAAATTTAATGCACATTAAGAAAGTAAGTTATTACAAACTCTGAAAATACACAAAAATACATTAGGATAGACTATAGATGACATTAAAGGAATTAGTCCTTTGATTTGTACACACAAAATTTATTTGAAGAAAAATGCTAAACCCTATAGGAAAATGCAACGATGATTCAATCTTAATATGAAAGAACTAATGAAATGAAGTTATTAAGCTTCTAAATAATAAAATCATTTATTTTATTTATGATAGCAAATAAGTAAGTCCTACTAATGTTTTACCCAATAAGTCTGGAGTCATTGTGATAACAAATAAGAACAGTGAACTAATTTGTACTAAGACTATTACTGGTTGGCACGTGCATATTGACTATAAAAAACTTAATTCAATAATTAGAAATAATTATTTTCCTTTATCTTTCATGGATTAAATTCTAAAAAAATAACAGATCATGAATTTTATTATTTTCTAGATAGCTATTCAGATTATCGCACGTCCTCCACACAATAATTCAATAATTTTTTGTTCATCGCTTGCTTGATTTAGGATCTTGAGAGTCGCCACCTAGTATTTCATGAAAATTACTAGAAAACCCAAATGTATTAGTCTTGTAAAAAATTTATAAGTAAAGAACTAGTTATTATTAGAAAAAATATCAAAATTTAGGAGTAAAGAACTAGTTATTATTAGAAAAAATATCCGCATCCCTAACACATCCTATTTAAATCCTATTTAAGATAAATTGTTTCACTTTTCATTGAATATTAAAAATATAATTTATATATAAATTCATAATTCTTTATCCGTAATGAAATTAAAATATTAAATTCTTTTTTATTCTCTGTAATATTGTGAATAAAAAAAAACAAATACAAATACACATATACCCTATCATTACATTTCTCTTCTTTTCTCTCTTTTTTTTTCTTGTTTCCATGTTTATAAAATACAAATTATAAAAATTCAAAACTAAACAAATACTGCATTAAACAAAAATTACATTAAACAATTCTAAAATTACAAAATAACCCTTCAAAACTTCATAACAGTTCTGGGAACAGTTCTTTGAAGCCAAGGGACAGTAGGAACAATGGCAGCGCGTTGCCCAATGAGCCACCGCCACTGGCGACGCGTGGCTTCAGGCGCCGCCGCACTAAACACCGGAAAAGTAGGGGCCAGTCACAGCGTCCTCCCTTCTTCCTCGCTGGCGGTGATTGCTACTTCAATCTGCAACAAGAAACACAAAAGAACAGCCACAAACAGTTGATTTTAGCTTTTTCATTCTTTGTTTTTTTTGAAAATCTGCATTTCTCCCTTCTCCTTCTTCAGATCTGCTCCTTTCTACATGTTGTTCTTATTTCCTCTTCTATTTTAGATGGCTGACGGTCGTGGGGGGAGCTGCTGGTGGTGGTCACTGCGTTGATGGTCTTCACCACTGTTGGTGGCAGCGGTGGTCTGCTGGTTCTTGGTCTTCTCCGTCCTCTGATTTGGTGGCTGTCGTCCATGGCCACTGAAACCGCGTGTGGAGATGAGCTTGTTGGCGGTGTTGAGGCAAAGGAATGGACAGATTGGTAGGCGTCGGTGCTGGTGCCGTTGTTCGGCCGCCGCTGGGGAAGGAGCTGCTGCAGGAGGTAAAGGATAGGCAATCTGTGGTGTCAACTACGTGAGGGAGGCCGACGGGTCAGTTGAGAGAGGAGAAGGACAGCGTTGCTGCTGCTGCTGCCATCGCTGGGGGCCGAATGGAGGAAGGAACTGTCGGTTGTGGCTTGGAGGCGGGGCCACTGTGTTTGGCAGTGAGAGGAGAGGCCAAGAGATGGAAGGCTCGGCTGCTGCTGTGGTGAAAAAGAGAATCAAAAGGGGGGGCTCCGTGTTGTTGGCTAGCAAAGGAAAAGAAGACGGGGCTAATGATGTGGAGGCTCAGTCGAGTAGATGAAGATGGCTGGGGGTAAATGGGGGGCAAGAAGAAGGAGGGGTGGGGGCGACGACTCTAAGAGAAAGGACAAAGGGAGAGTGGTGCCGCCCCCTTTGAAAAAAATGATTTTAGGTTTTTTTTTTTTTTAGTTTTGGTTTGTTTGTAATTCCCCTTAATTGTTTAAAACTCTCCCCCTTTATTACTGTAGTGTGCTATTTATAGAAAAAGTATAGCTTGGCCAAAATCAGAATGGTCCCTTAACTTTTTCTCTTTTTTTTTGTTAATTTTGATTTTCTCTCTTTTTTTTGTACTTTGAAAAGTAGAAAATATTAACATTGACTTAACAAGAAAAATTAGTGATCATAAAATTCAAGCGTTAAAAGTTGAACGCGTTCAAAATAACTTTAAAAATTTAAATTCTTCTAAGATGACGTTGAAAATGTTTTTTTTACTATTTTTAATTTTTTCTGAAAATTTATTAAAAACATAGATAAAAAATTGGGTAGCAATATAGGTTACAACCAAATTACAATTACATTGAAAGATCAAGAGAAGACTACTATGACATGTCTATTTAGTACTTTTGCATATCGAAGGATACCTTTTGGATTATGTAATGCACTAACTACATTTCAAAGATGCATGCTTAGTATATTTAGTGATATGGTTAAATATTTTCTTGAGATTTTTATGGATGATTTTTCTGTTTTTAGTGATTTATTTGATGATTGTTTGACTAACTTAGAAAAGATTTTAAATAGGTGTGAAAAGAAGAATCTTGTACTGAATTAGGAAATATGTCACTTTATGGTAACAAACGACATTGTATTTGGTCATATTGTTTCATCAAAAGGAATTAAGGTTGATAAATATAAAATCGAGTTAATTGCTAACTTGCCCACACCAAAATTTATTAAAGATGTTAGATCATTTTAGTACATACTAGTTTTTATAGAAGGTTCATCAAAGATTTTAGTGTAATATCTAAAACCCTTGAGTAACCTTATAACAAAAGATAATATTTTTAAATGGACTGAACATTATGAAGAAGTCTTTGTTAAACTTAAAAACTAGCTTACTTGTACTCCAATCATTCAACCTCCTAATTGGTCATTACCTTTTGAAATAATGTGTGACGCTAATGATTATGTCCTAGGTGCTGTTTTAAGATAAAGAAAAGATAAAAAAAGATTATGTGATTTACTATGCAAATAAAATTTTAAATAATACTCAAATAAATTACACCACCACTAAAAAAGAATTATTTGTAGTAGTATTTGCATGTGAAAAATTTAGGTCTTATCTTGTTGGCTCACATGTTGTTGTTTTTAGTGATCATGCAGCATTGAACTTTCTATGAAAGATTCTAAAACTAGATTGGTGCAGTGAATTTTATTATTTCAAGAATTTGATATCGCAATCAAAGATAAGAAAGACACAGAAAATGTTGTTGCAGATCATTTGTCAAGATTAATAACAGATTCAAAAGCTGACATCACACTAATTGATGACTACTTTCTAGATGAATCTTTACTTTCTGTCTCTACGATGCCTTGATTTGCTAATATTGTTAATTTTCTTATTTCGAGACAATTGCTAACTCATTGGGGTACCTAAGATAAAAGAAAGTTCTGGAATGAAGTGAAGAACTTTTATTGGGATGATTCATATTTATTCAAATATTGTCCTGATCAAATATTTTAAAGATACATTCCCGATAATGAGGTAAGTAGTATCATTAAATTTTATCATGCTAAGGCATATGAAGGTCATTTCTCATCAAGAAAGACAACTAAAAAAATCTTACAAAGTGGATTTTAGAGGCCCACCATGTTGAAGAACTCATATGTATTCTGCATGTTTTATGAAAATTGTTAAAAGTGGGGATCTATTTCAAAACGTCACATGATGCCTTTAAATCCTATTCTTATTATTGAGATCTTTGACTGTTGAGGTATAGATTTATAAGTCCATTTCCTCCATTATTTGGTTTCTTATACATATTAGTTGTAGTAAATTATGTTTCAAAATGGATAGAGGCAATTCGAAGTCGAAACAATGATCACAAAATAGTGATAAATTTTTTTAAAGAAAATATTTTGAGTCGATTTGGAATCCCTCGAGCCATGATAAGTGATGGCGAAACACATTTCTGCAACAAGCCATTTGAGTTTTTAATAAAAAAAATATGGATTTAGACACAAAGTTGTCACCCTTTATTATCTTTAAACAAATGAACAAGTAGAGTTTGCTAATAGGGAGATCAAACACATCTTGAAGAAAATAGTGAACCCTAATAGGAAAGACTGATCTTTAAAACTTAATGATACACTTTAAGCTTATCGAATTGTTTATAAAACATCATTAGGTATGTCATCTTATAGACTAGTCTATGGAAAACCTTGTCACTTGCCTATGGATCTTAAATATAAAGTTTATTGGGCTATTTAAGCTTTCAATTCAAATTTTAATAATGCTAGGCAATTGTGAAAAATTACAAACAAATGAGCTTGAGGAAATAAGAAATGATGCATATGAAAATTCAAGAATTCATAAAGCAAGAATCAAAGAGTTTCATGACAAGAAAATACTGAGAAAAACATTCAATATTAGTAAAAAATTTTGCTTTATAATTCTCGACGATATTTATTTCCTGGAAAATTAAGATCAAGATGAAACGATCCTTTTATTATGAAACATGTGTATCCATATGGGGCATGTGATATTGAGAATTCAAAGAATGACAATATTTTCAAGGTAAATAGACATCGTTTGAAAGTTTACTTTGACAATTTTTCAGTTGAAAATGACTCTATTGAATTGGGTGATCTTATATATAAAGATTGATTCCTTTTCTCTCACATTGTTTTTGTGTTTTTTTTAGTGATTTTTACTAATTTCTCTCATCTCAGCCAATTGGCAAACAATGATACTCCGTGACTTAAGTCGGTTCTTTCAGTTTCCCATAAACTGATATCTGTGTATATATTTATGCAATTCTTTAAATCTCTCTTTCAATTCTCATTTGAAAATGGACACTAATCTTGAAAAATTAAAAATGTATTTTCTCGTTTTACCTCAAAATACGATTATAAAAATTTACTATGCTAGATGTGCAAGATTGAAGTTAATGAATCATGAAATTCTTGAAGATATTCGTTAGTTGATTGAAGCAAAAGTTCGATTATCAGGTGAGTCCTCTAATTCATTCATTTCACACATGTTTAGAACAATAAAAACACTTTTATAAAAAATCATTGTGCAAAAGAACTAAAAGTCTGTCATCAATGTGCCAGATGGACTTGTAATGCGCGATGTCATTCTTTAGGAATGATATCTATAAACCATGAAGATAAAATGCAATTCATTAAGGATGGCATGAGTAAGGAGTCTTTAGATAATCTTCTATTAGCTCTTGAGATGCATCCTAGTAGAGATGTGCATCGTGCAATTCATGATTTATAGCTTCATTTTCATAAAGAACATGGTCGACTATTTATATTTTTGGTTAATCTAGTTCTAGGAAAGAAAATTGAGTTTTTATAATCAGCAAATCATCTTAGTCATGTACTAGTTGAGAGAAAGATTCATTTAGTGTATGAAAGAGGCAATTTTGGGTTAATAGGAGGTATGCCAATAACTGTATTTTTAGGAGATAGTCAAGTTTTATACATCGTCCCCAAAACTTTAACACAAAGGGACATCATTGAAAAAATAATTGGAGAGGAACTACAAGTCTCCACAATGTTTCCTCTCCAATTATTTGCTTGAATGAATGCAATGTTTAACCATACTTGTCATAACCCAATTTTGGGTTATTCCTCAAAATTCATTTATTTTCAAAATAAAAACAAAACGTAATAATAAAGGTTAGCAAAGTGGAAAAACTAGGCTGGGAAATCAAGTTGCAATTTTTGAAGGAAATTCAAGACCTAATTGTGCTATATTATGCCTAAAAATGCAGAAAAAATGCAAATTCAAGGTTAAATTAAATGATTATCGGATGAATTTGCATAAAAATTAAGTCTAATAACATAATTAAATTTTTAATAGGCCAATTTGATTTAATTATGAGCCAAATTAAATTTTAATGATGTTTAAGAATTAATTGGTGTATAATTGAAGGATTTAATTAAATGCAAGGACTTAATTATACTTTAAAATAGGTTAAAATAATTTTATTTGGGGCTTAATTGGTGAAAAATTAAGTTTAAGAGCCTAATTTGGGCTTAATTAAGAAGATTTGAATTTTAAGAGACCATATTTAATTTTTACCAAGTTAATTATTTGAAATTAGGGGCCATGTTGCAGGATAATTAAAGTTTTGGGGTCAATTAGGAGTTAAATTAATAAAATTCACAGTCAAAGACCAATATACAAAAGGCTCCAAACTATATGGGTTTAATTGACAAAATTCGGGGGTCAAATTAAAGAAATTGAAAGTTTAATGGTCAATTAAGGATGAAATTGCATCAATCTAAGACCAAGGACCATATTGTAAAAGGCGTGTAAATCCGGGGCTGAAGTTAAAGTTATGTCGGGACCAAATTACATTAAATCAAAGGTTTATGGTCAATTACGGATTTTATTGAAAGCAATTGAAAGCTAGAGGACTAAATTGAAAATTATTAAAATCCCTAATTAATCCAAAACAACGCTGTTTTGAAAAAAAAAATGGATGACACATCATTCGATACTGTTCATTATCTTCCCTATTTTTGCCCGGAAATGCTGCCCAAATGACTTCCCTTCTTCTTAATCCAAAAATTGGGCAGTGCACCACTAGTCATGCTGCTAGCTTTCTCGACTCCAGGTAAGCTCCCTTCCTCTCTCCTCCTTCTCCCTTCCCCTCATTCTGCAGGTTAGATGTGAACAGTGCAACTTAGTCACTAGGCACGATTTTACAACTAAATCCAATCAGGCTGGACCTGTTTAGCCCAACCCAATTGGCTGGGCCAGGTCTAGCTAAAAAAGATGAATAAAGGATATCTAGGTCGAGACCAACCCAACTATTTTGGGTCGGCATTAGCCCACCAGTTTATGGGCCTGTGCTAGGCCCAACCCATATGTTTTTATAATATTTGATTATAAATAATAAATAAATTAATTAAAAAATAAAAAAGTTTCAAAAAAATTCAAAAATCCTTTTAAAAAATGTGATTTTCTTAAGTATTTTTCTATTAATTTTTCATAATATTGGGTTGTATATTTACATTGTAAAATACAAATTTGGTATTAAAATACCTGGTTTTTTTTCAAAATATTCCAAAATATTTAAAAAAAAATCTTAATTTTTTTTAAATTAATTTTCATTTTTAAAAATTATTTTCATGCATATGACCAAATCTTAAAATTTTTCAACCATGTTTTCATTTTTTTTTGCATATTTCCCATGTTTTGAAAACCCAAAAATTGATATCATAATCAGTTTATGATCATTCATTAGGGTTTGGTCAAAATATCAAAAATATTTTTTTTAATTTCCTCTAGGATCTAGATGTAAACTTTAATATTTGTCGGTGTAAAATTACATGATAAAGTACATAATCAGGTATTAAAGATACAAAGTGTAAATAAATATGAAGCTAAAATTTAGACTTTAGAATGGTTAGGATTTAACCTGATAGGGTAGAGACTCTCTCATGAAGAGAGATCTGCCTTGAGCCTTAAATAAGACCAATAAATAGAAATCCAACCTAAAAAACAATCAAACAACAATGCAGCTTATCTTAGGTAGGGTGCACTAGGGGGGAAGAGTCTTCCCCTTGCACAACCAGTCCCTTACTCAAACTTTTACAGACCATAGGTTCCTAGTAACCATAATACTAGGTGGTGACTCTCAAAATTAATCATAATTTTTCCAACAAACAACACTCCACAACAGGAGGCATGACAGAGAGCCTTCACTATTGCTAGACGATGCTACCCCCATGATAGGATGACGACTCCATTGGTGATGTCTTGTGGATCAGACTAGGCTTTGTTTATTTGATTACTAATTATCTATTTAGGTCTATTTAATTCTATTGTTTCAACACTTTTAATTCTTGTTCATACGTAAATACATTAAGATTTATGCATTCATGCATTTTTAATTTTACATGAAGACCCAATTCTAGGATAGGTGAGGAGTGGCATTCTGCCTCATGACTTTCATTCAGGATTCAACTATAAGCTGAGTGTTTACTCGGTGATGGCGATCACATGGTGCCCGAACCATCCTTTGTAAACCTTCAAGTTGCCTTTACAAAAGGTAGTCACTACGTAGTTCATAGACCTTTTGAGACTAGTTAGAAAACATCTTCTTCATATAATAACTTAGAATTTGTCTGAACTCCATGATTTTTGACCTAAGACCATGACTTTCCTTACCTTTTTGGAATACAGGGAAAGATATGAAATGATGCAATTAGTTAAAGGGGATTGCTCAAGAGCTAAGGTTGAAGAGTTACCACACATAACCAAAGTGCACTCCTCCATAGATAGCATAAAGAATTTGGCCCCAATTCTGGGGTATGTAGATGAGAATCTATTTCAGAAAAAATATGGAAGAATTGCTCATCTAATAAGAATGCCTGTTCAGATTTCAGTAGTCAAAACCTTGATACATTTTTAGGATCCAAGCTATAAATGTTTCACTTTTAAGGATATTTATATGACCCCTTGATTAGTACTCAAAAGTGCATTTTTATCATGGTTTTATATCATCATTTTGCACTTGAAGTATCAATAACTCCTTAACTAAAGTACGTTTTATAGTAATTTATCTAATAATATAAGATGCCTTTAATTTGTGGTAAATGTCCATTTTAAATGCAGGCCTATCACATAAATGAAAAGATTGATTGATGACTTTAAGAACTTCAATTGCAAAGGCAAAGAGATGATCAAACTTAGAAAAAAGATGTTAATGCAATCCAAATCGGAATACTGTTTGGTAATTGGGTCATATCTGGAGCTATAGATCTCAGATTTAGGTCTACTTTATATCAATGGAAAGGTAAGACATAGGCCTACAACTTTCATATGGAGCCCAAGATCTAAAAAGACCATTTTCAAGTCCAACTTATTGCAACAACAAGGAAGCCCGAATCTGTCCTCCAGCCCGAGCACTGTTCAGTATTTTGGCCATATCTGGAGGTCTAGAAGTCGAAATGAGCTGAATGTTTTACACAAGAAAGCTGAGAAAATTGCCTAGAACTTTCATGTTTTCAAGTGGCTCTAATTTTGACGTCATCAATGACGTTTTGGGCAGACAAGAGAAGATAAAGATTGTCACTAAGTCAAGGGTTGGCCATCTACTCATCAATTAGTCATCAAATCAATAGTTCCCAATTTTGGCCTATAAAAGGAGGCATTTGCCATGCATTTAGACATTTTGGTTTCCAGATGAAGATCATGCTCTTGTTTTCTCTCTTTGTATTCTTTATGCTTTGTTTTCATTAATATCAAGTTTATGCCTTTCATTTCCTTTCCTTTGCTTAGTTGACTTTTATGTTCTTATTTTGTTTAACTATTTTTCTTTCTTTCATCATGTCTAGCTAAGTTAATTATGTCAAGGTGAAAAGGTTACACTAATGGTGTAAGAATAAGTATGGTATAAACTTAATATGGACTTTAATGTTTAATACTAACATGTTTTATATTTGTTATCTTGTTCACTCTTTAATACTTTGCTTGTTAAATGATTAATCTTGATTTATGTTGTATAACACTTGGTATAACAAATGCTTGGTACTTTCATAGCTCATAATGGTATAACCGACACCTGAGCTATGAAAGGAACTTGATTTGTTGTTAACATAAGTTATAATCATGAATGTTTGATGAAATTTACAAGTATTAGTATTAATTGAATAAGATGACTAATGTAATCATGTTAACAATCTACAATCTGATTGGAACCTCATTTATGTGTGGTTTCCAATTGAACAATAAGAGTTTATACTATACTTGTTTGACACACCGTTAGTGGAACCTCTAACCTTGACATTTGTTATTATCATTGTTAATCCTTACTTTAATATCTCATCATCATTATCATCTTCTTCTTCTTCTCTTTCTTTACTACTACTTCTACTACTACTACTACTACTACTACTACTACTACTACTACTACTACTACTACTATTATTATTATCATTATTATTATTGTTATTGTGGTATTGTTGTTATTTATAATTTGTACAATAACCTCCCTGTGGTTCGACCCCGGTCTTATCGGGCTATTTATTACTTTGACACTCCTGCACTTGGGAGAAGACATCAATCTCTTTGTCGTGTCATTATTATTATTGTTATTGTTGTTGTTATTGTTATTATTGTTGTTGTTGTTGTATTGTTGTTATTTATAATTTGTACAATATCCTCCTTGTGGTTCGACCCTAGTCTTGCCGGGTTATTTATTACTTCGACACTCTTGCACTTAGGAGAAGTCATCAATCTTTTCGTCGTGTTAAGTTTTTGGCGCCGTTGCCGGGGAGGTAAGTTTTTGTATAAATTATAATTTTTAGTTTATTTTCTCTTTTCACTTTTTCTTGTATATAACTTTGTTTTTTTTCTTTTCTTGTTTCTTCTTCTTTTGTTTTCCTGTTTCATTTATTCTATTCTTACACGTGCATGAGAGTGTGGTCACGTACATCAAGTGGTAGACTTTGTAGGGTATCCTCATTATTTTCAGAAAATATGGATGAATAAGATAATCAATCACTTCATAATGAGAATAACCGTGCTAGAACACTTAGAGACCACATGAATCTAACATGAACAAGTGCACCATCATGCATAGTTTTTCCTCCCAATGCATCTCATTTTAATTTTAAGGCAGACATTATTCAACTTTTACCTTTTTTTCATGGTTTAGAATTGGAAAATCCATACTTGCATTTAAGAGAATTTGAGGAGGTCTGCAACACATATAATAATCTAAATTGTAGCATGAACACCATCAGATTAAAGCTTTTTCCTTTTTCATTAAAAGATAAAGCTAAAACATGGCTATAAAATTTGAGACCAGGATCCATTCGTGCTTGGGATGAAATGCAACAACAGTTTTTAAAAAAGTTTTTCCCATCTCATAGAACAAATTCTTTCAAAAGACAAATCACCACTTTCACTAAAAAATCAGGAGAAATATTTTACCAATGTTGGGATAGGTATCGAGACTTTGCCCTCATAAAATCTCCAAGTGTGGCAAGGGTTCGTTAATGTTTCAGAATCCTTTTCTTACAAGGATTCCTTATTCATCCGAGCTATAAAAGGAAAGAAAACTTTAGAATGTATTCTATCTTCAGATCAGATTTCCTAGTCTATTTGGGACTTTTTAATGGTGACAAATCTGATTCTAGCATATTTAGGATAACAATTTTCAGATTTTTATTATTTTCTTCTTAGTCTTTGGGTTATTATTACTTGGTTGGGTCAATTATAAGTGGGCTACTGATTAGTACTCAAAAGTGCATTTTTATCATGGTTTTATATCATCATTTTGCACTTAAAGTATCAATAACTCCTTAACTAAAGTACGTTTTATAATAATCTATCTAATAATATAAGATACCTTTAATTTGTGGTAAATGTCCATTTTAAATGCAGGCCTATCACATAAATGAAAGGATTGATTGATGACTTTAAGAACTTCAATTGCAAAGGCAAAGAGATGATCAAACTTAGAAAAGAGATGTCGGTGCAATCCAAACCGGAACACTGTTCGGTAATTGGGTCATATCTGGAGCTATAGATCTCAGATTTAGGTCTACTTTATATGGATGGAAAGGTAAGACATAGGCCTACAACTTTCATATGGAGCCCAAGATCTAAAAAGGCCATTTTCAAGTCCAAATTATTGCAACAACAAAGAAGCCCGAATCTGTCCTCCAGCCCGAGCACTGTTCAGTATTTTGGCCATATCTGGAGTTCTAGAAGTCGAAATGAGCTGAATTTTTTACACAAGAAAGCTGAGACAATTGCCTAGAACTTTCATGTTTTCAAGTGGCTCTAATTTTGACGTCATCAATGACGTTTTGGGCAGACAAGAGAAGATAAGGATTGTCACCAAGTCAAGGGTTGGCCATCTACTCATCAATTAGTCATCAAATCAATAGTTCCCAATTTTGGCCTATAAAAGGAGGCATTTGCCATGCATTTAGGCATCTTGGTGTCCAGATCAAGATCATGCTCTTGTTTTCTCTCTTTGTATTCTTTATGCTTTGTTTTCATTAATATCAAGTTTATGCCTTTCATTTCCTTTCCTTTCTTTAGTTAACTTTTATGTTCTTATTTTGTTTATCTATTTTTCTTTCTTTCATTATGTCTAGCTAAGTTAATTATGTCAAGGTGAAAAGGTTACACTAATGGTGTAAGAATAAGTATGGTATAAACTTAATATGGACTTTAATGTTTAATACTAACATGTTTTATATTTGTTATCTTGTTCACTCTTTAATACTTTGCTTGTTAAATGATTAATCTTGATTTATGTTGTATAACAATTGGTACAACAAATGCTTGGCACTTTCATAGCCCATACTGTATGGTATAACCGACACCTGAGCTATGAAAGGAACTTGATTTGTTGTTAACATAAGTTATAATCATGAATGCTTGATGAAATTTACAAGTATTAGCATTAATTGAATAAGATGACTAATGTAATCATGTTAACAATCTATAATCTGATTGGAACCTCCTTTATGTGTGGTTTTCAATTGAACAATAAGAGTTTATACTATACTTGTTTGACATACCATTAGTGGAACATCTAACCTTGACATTTTCTATTATCACTGCTTAATCCTTACATTAATATTCTATCTCCAAGTTCTCATCATCATCATCATCATCATATTCTTCTTCTCTTTCTTTATTATTATTATTATTATTATTATTATTATTAATATTATTATTATTGCTGTTATTGTTGTTATTATTGTTATTGTTATTATTGTTGTTGTTGTATTGTTGTTATTTATAATTTGTACAATAACCTCCCTGTGGTTCGACCCTAGTCTTGCTAGGTTATTTATTACTTCGACACTTCTGCACTTCGAAGAAGATATCAATCTTTTTGTCGTGTCAGCTACATATAAGTCCACCTAAGGGGGGTCCATTAGGGTTTCTTAAGTCCAGAATTACTATAAATAGAGGCATAACCAAACATGTAAAAAAAGACCATTCAGATTAATAAAACTTCTTGTTTGCCGCACTTTGTGTGTGTACGTGTTGGTGAGATAATCTCCCTTCCATATTTCTCTAATGAATTGAAGAACGACTTATCGAAGAACAACTATCTTCATGGCGTCATCCTTATAATTCTTGTTCGCGAATCAATATTCGTTGGGTGGGGGTTTTCTGTTTTTAATAGTGTTGGTGCCTAGGTACAAGTTATCTTTGTGTCACACTCCTATCAAACCTGATTTACTTGGCTTTTGGGGGATTGACGTCTTTGCGTATGGGTTGGGTGACCATGTGATCACGAGGTTTGCATCATTTGGTATCAGAGCTTGACTCCATTAATCAGGTTATATCTTTCTGAAATTTTCGTTCATTGTTAATTCCGCAAAAATTCCTTAGTATCCAATTTCTTCTTCTCATTGAATTTGCGGCATATAAAAAGAAATTTTTTTATTTCATTCTATTATTGTTCAAAATATATCAGTAGCATAAAGAAAAGAGAAAAGAGAAAAGAAAAGAAAAATTGTTCAAAAAGACATTTATTAGATTTTGCCGCAGAAAACTAAACATGGGACAATTGGATCAAATCAACTCCGAATGAGCTCAAATTTGATATTCTAATTACTGGCGTCCTAATCGCATTACATATCAAATTTGGGTTCAATTTGATATCATTTTCTTTAGGTTTCAAATTCAGGTCTGTTCAGGTTTGACTTATAATGTTTTTACGTCAGTATATCAAACTTTGTCATAAATTTCTCAAACCTTATATTCTGTCTATTTGGGTTGATATCGCACTATATCTGAAATTTTAACTCAATTGGACATTATTTACTTTAGGCTTCAGATTTGGACTTAACGTGTCATAAACGAGGCTGTTTTGCGTCACCGTTTGAATTTCGCTTGCTTTTTTGTTGATTTCGTTTCTTGCAGTTTATTTCCATGATATCCATCATATTTGGGTGTTGTTTATTTTTTTTATTTTTATTTTTATTCAAGTCTTCAGTTTTGTTCATATTTCATACAAACTCGCTTGCTACTCGAGAGACTATCATCGCAATTTTGTTTTGCTTGTTTTCTAGTCGTTATTACTTCTTGAGTCACATATCTATTTGGATTGCGCTGCCAAGCTAGTTCTATTTGGTGTTGGTTTCAGTTTCGTAAGAACAACAAAGTGAGACTAGAGGTGTGTGAGGATATTGAGCGTTTGAGTGAAACACGAGCGAGGTGAGGATAATTTTTTTTACCATTAACCAAGTTTTGCAGGTACTATAATGTTAGATCAAAACAACACACCACCCCATCCCGAGGAAGAACTTACGTTCCAAATGCAAGCCATGATTAAAGTGATGAAAAACATGAATTTCATGATGGGGAACGTGTTTGACAGACTTAAGAAGGTGGGAAAACATGGAAACATGGCTGGAACATGCACCCAAAATGTGAGAAAGGTTGGGGTTGAATGGAAATCTAACAATGGCAGTAGGGTCGTAAGGCCAAGGTGAGCTGATTTTGAGCCTCAATTTGATGATATTTGTGATGGTGGTTTTAAGGATGAGACCATAAGCTACCGGGAAGATTTTTTGCAGCGTAGACACCAAAGGGATTTAATGTATTTTGATGAGGTGCTATGGCAAAAGAAAAGGCAGATTCAAAAGGAGAGGTGGTATCAAAAAGAGAGAGATAAAGAGATTAGTGTTCCAAAAAAAAAAATCAAAGACTCTATCTCGTATTCTAGGGGAGATGAAGCAAGAACTTGATGTGTTATCGGCAATAATCAATGCCCAGCAAGCTTTAAAAAAAGAGGAGAAAAAGGACTGCAATGATGATATACAAAATAGAATGCCTGAACTTTCATCCAAAGTTGGTGGCGACGATTGTTTGCAAAAAAGGAACTCCAAAGGCTTCAAAACAAGGATAAGAAATTGTCCATCCAACTTATTGGTGATTCGAGGATGAATCATTTTGAAGAGAGAAGGAATGATACAATCCAAGCAAGGTCAAATTTGGATTTTGATGTAAAATGTGCAACTATCCAGTTTTATGGCAACAATCATAATTCTCAATCAGACCATTGGATCGAGCTAAAAGTTTACGTGGAGTCTTCTGACATATTATATTACCTTGGGTTAAACTTTTAGATCAATCAGAGCTCGGGAAGGCATCTCAATATGGGTCAACAAAGGCTGTATGAATTTTGTTATTCACTTCCTTTTGACTTGTGGACTTCCTATTTGGCTAGGATTCTTTTCCTAAAAGGATGTGCCAGCTTTTTTTGGGAATTTTCTAATTCCACAAGGATTTTTAACGAGCTGCAATAAAATCTCCAAGTGTGGCAATGGTTCGTTAATGTTTCAAAATCGTTTTCTTACAAGGATTTCTTATTCATCCGAGCTACAAAAGGAAAGAAGACTTTAGAATGCATTCTACCTTCATATCAGATTTCCTAGTCTATTTGGGACTTCTTAATGGTGGCAAATCTAATTCTAGCATATTTAGGATAGTAATTTTCAGATTTTTATATTTTTATTATTTTCTTCTTAGTCTTTAGGTTATTATTACTTGATTGGGTCAATTGTAAGTGGGCTACATATAAGTCCACTTAAGGGGGGTCCATTAGGGTTTCTTAAGTCCATAATCACTATAAATAGAGGCATAACCAAACATGTAAAAAAAGACCATTCAGATTAAAAAAACTTCTTGTTTGCTGCACTTTGTGTGTGTACGTGTTGGTGAGATAATCTCCCTTCCATATTTCTCTAATGAATTGAAGAACTTATCGAAGAACAACTATCTTCGTGGTGTCATCCTTATACTTTTTATTCGCGAATCAATATTCATTGGGTGGGGGTTTTTTGTTTTTAATAGTGCTGGTGCCTAGGTACAAGTTATCTTTGTGTCATACTCCTATCAAACCTGATTTACTTGGCTTTTGGGGAATTGACGTCTTTGCGTGTGGGTTGCGTGACCATGTGATCACGAGGTTCGCATCATAAAACAAGAGCATGATTTTGATTTGGACACCAAGATGCCTAAATGCATGGTAAATGCCTTCTTTTATAGGCAAAAATTGGAAACTATTGATTTGATGACTAATTGATGAGTGAGTGACCAACTTTTGACTTGGTAACAATCTTTATCTTCTTTTGTCTGCCCAAAACATCATTGATAACGTCAAAATTGGAGCTACTTGAAAACATAAAAGTTGTAGGAAATTGTCTCAACTTTGTTGTGTAAAACATTCAACTTATTTGGACTTCTAAAACTCCAGATATGGTTAAAATACTGAACAGTGCTCGAGCTGGAGGACAGATTCGGGCTTCTTTGTTGTTGCTACAATTTGGACTTGAAAATGGCCTTTTCAAATCTTGGGCTCCATATGAAAGTTGTAGGTCTATATCTTACCTTTCCATTCATATAAAGTAAATCTAAATTTGAGATCTATAGCTCCAGATATAACCCAATTACTGAATAGTGTTCCGGTTTGGATTGCACCAACATCTCTTTTCTAAGTTTGGCCATCTCTTCATCAATCAATCCTTTCATTTATGTGATAGGCCTGTATTTAAAATGAATATTTACCATAAATTAAAGATATCTTATATTATTAGATATATTATTATAAAACATGCTTTAGTTAAGGAGTTATTGATACTTCAAGTGCAAAATGATGATATAAAACCTTGATAAAAATACACTTTTAAGTATCAATCACTCTGCCATAGCTTTCCATTCAGACCATTGATGAACCTCTTGCCAGATTTTTCATATGAAAATTGGCTAAAGAAGAGATGTCCTAGAATTGGAGGATGGAGCCTACTCCTATTGTGTTTAAAAAGTAATTATTCTTGTTTGATCATGCTTGGACTTGTTTTGTCTTGTGCTAATCTTATCGGTATTTTAGCTCATGATACCACAAGATTTTCTATGTTAATCAAGCACTTTTGTTTTAACAATATCATGTATTTTTTATGTCCAATATGTGTTTGCATCCTTTTATCTTTTCACGAATCACCTTTACATGAGCACACTTTGCATCGTCAGGAATCCTGAAAGTTCCATCAATGCACAAAACCACTGCACTAAGAATAATTGGCCAAATTTTGATAATATGGTTGCAAGAGGCGATAAAAAAATAGGAGCAAGAAATAAAATAATTTACTAGGTTGGTAGAAAACTCCAAGAAGTCTTGGGAACCTACTAGTGAGAAACTAGAAATCATCAACTTAAGAAATGAGCAAGAAAAGAAAGAACTAAAGATTGGCACCCTTGTTACAATTGAATAAAGAGATAGACTGATATCTCTTTTACAGGAATACGTTGATGTTTTTGCTTGGACTTATGCAGGCATGCCTAGTCTAGATATTGACATAGTAGTACATAAAATTCCTTTAATAGAAAGAAGTAAACCAGTTAAACAGAAAACCAGGCGAATATACCAAGACATGTTGCTTAAGGTAAATGTTAAGATACAAAAACAGTAGGATGCAGGATTTCTGGATATGGTCCAATATCCTTAATGGGTAGCTAATATGGTTGTGGTCCTAAAAAAGGATGGAAAAATCAGGAAAATTGTTGGGCTTCATAGTAAGTGGTCTAGGAATAGAAGTTGATCCTAATAAAGCTAGAGCTATTCAAGAGATGCCTGCCCTTAAGACTAAAAAGAATGTAAGTAGTTTTCTCGGTGCTTGAATTACATAACTCGATTTATATCCCAGTTAACAGTGACTTGTGAACTAAATTTTCATTTGTTCAGGAAGAAAAATCCTGGAGTATGGGACAATAATTGTCAGAAAGCCTTTGATAAAATAAAGAGCTATTTGCAAAATCCACCACTATTAGCACCTCCAACACTAGGGAGGCCTTTGATCCTATACTTGACAGTAACATAAACAATTATGGGCTGTGTGCTAGGACAACATGATGATTCAGAAAGGAAAGAGCAAGCTATTTACTACTTTAGTAAAAAAATTCAATAATTATGAGTCAAGATACATAACAATTGAAAGGTTGTGTTGTGCTTTAGTTTGGAGTACAAAAAGACTCAGGCAATGTATGTTGTATTACACAACCTGGTTGATTTCAAAATTACCTATCAAGTAGAATAGTAAGGTGGCAAGTGTTGTTGGCAGAATATGACATTGTCTTTATGACAAAAAAAGATGTAAAAGGAAGCGTAATTGCTAATCGTCTTGCAAATCTTGCATGGAAAACTATGAGCCTCTAAACTTTGACCTCCCAAATGAAGATGTGATAGTAATCGAGAATGGAGGCGGGGAAAACAATACATGGACCTTTTACTTTGATGGTGCAATAAATGTATCAGGAAATGGGGTAGGAGCAGTAGTAATTTCCTTAGAAAATAAGCAGTATCCTATTTTAGCAAGGTTACTGTTTGAATGTTCCATTAATGCAACCGAGTATGAAGCTTGTATTATTGGCTTGGAAGCGGCTTTAGAACTTAAAGCCAAGAAGCTAAAGGTCTTCAGGGATTCCTTAGTAATCATCTATCAAGTCAAAGTTGAGTGGCAAACCAAGGATGAGAAATTAAAGCTGTATTAAAAGTATCTTTTGAGGTTAGTTAATGAATTTGAGGAGATCAAATTCACCCACATAAGTAAAGATAAGAATTAGTTTGCTGATACCTTGGCAACCTTAGCCTCAATGACACAAATTGATATCAAAAGCAAGATCCAGCCAATAAATATCAAAGTCAGAAGTTTCCAACCCATCATTGCTTGATTGAAGAATCTCTAGATGGGAAGCCCAAGTATAATGACATCAAGAAGTTTCTCCAACATCGAGAATATCCTCAAGGGATTTCCAAGACAAATGAAAAGACTTTGAGGAGAATGACCATGAATTTTTACTTGGATAAATTTTATATAAAAGGTCATTTGATAGGACTTTACTTACGTGTCTGAATGAAAATGAGATTAAACAAGAATTAAAAGAAGTCCATGAGGGGATTTGTGCTACACATGCTAATGGGCATACAATAATGAAACAAATAAAAAGGTCTGGATATTTTTTATTGACCATAGAGAGAGATTGTATAAAATATGTTAGGAAATGCCATAAGTGTCAAATATATGGTGATAAGATAAATGGGCCTCCAACACCTCTTTTCAATATAATCTCGCCTTGGCCTTTTGATATGTGGGGTTTGGATGTTATAGCGTCAATCAACCTTAAAGTAAGCGATGGGCATTGATTCATTTTAGTGGCCATCGACTACTTCAACAAATGGGTAGAAGCTAATTTTTATGCCCATGTAACACAGAAAGTAGTTAAGAGATTTATTGAAAAGATTTGGTCTATCATTATGGTTTGCTAGCAAGATTGGTAATTGATAATGCTCAAAATTTCAATGGGAAGTTGATTAACAAACTGTGCGCCAAATGAAAGATTAATGATTAGTATTTAAAAGTGCATTTTTATCAAGGTTTTATATCATCATTTTGTATTTGAAGTATCAATAACTCCTTAACTAAAACATTTTTTTTTATAATAACATATCTAATAATATAAGATACCTTTAATTTATGATAAATATTTATTTTAAATGCAGGCCTATCATATAAATGAAAGGATTAATTGATGAATTTAAGAACTGAAATTGAAAGGACAAAGAGATGGCCTAACTTAAAAACGAGATGTTAGTGCAGTCCAAACTAGAACATTATTTAGTAATTAGGTCATATTTAAAGCTATAGATCTTAGATTTAGATCCACTTTATATGGATAGAAAGGTAAGACATAGGCCTACAACTTTCATATGGAGCTTAAGATCTAAAAAGGCTATTTTTAATTCCAAATTGGAGCAACAACAAAAAGGTCTGAATCTATCCTCTAGCCCAAGCACTATTTAGTGTTTGACCTATATCTAGAGTTCTAAAAGTCTAAATAACCTAAATGTTTTTACACAAGAAAGTTAAGACCATTACCTATAACTTTCATGTTTTCAAGTGACTCCAATTTTGACGTTGTCAATGACATTTTGGGCAGACAAGAGAAGATACGGATTGTCACCAAGTCAAAAGTTGGCTACCCACTCATCAATTAGTCATTAAATCAATAGTTTCCAATTTTGTTCTATTAAAAGAGGCATTTGCCATGCATTTAGGCATCTTGGTCTCTAGATCAAGATCATGCTTTTGCTTTCTCTCTTTGTATTTTTTGTAATGTTTATGCTTGACTTTCATTAATATGCCTTTCATTTCCTTTCATTTACTTATTTAAATTTTATCTTATTTATATTCTTATTTTATTCTATTTTTTTTATTTTTCTTTCTTTTATTATGTTTCACTAAGTTTATTATGTTAAGGTGAAAATGTTACACTAATGGTGTAAAAATAAGTATAGTATAAACTTAATATGGACTTTAATGTTTGATACTAACATGTTTTATATTTGTTATCTTGTTCACTCTTTAATACTTTGCTTGTTAAATGACTAATCTTAATTTATGTTGTATAACACTTGGTACAACAAAGCTTGACACTTTCATAGCCCATACTATATGGTATAACCGACACCTGAGCTATGAAAGGAACTTGATTTGTCGTTGTTAACATAAGTTATAATCATGAATGTTTGACGAGATTTACAAGTAATAGCATTAATCGAATAAGATGACTAATTTAATCATGTTAACAACCTATATTCTGATTGAAACCTCCTTTATATGTGGTTTCCAATTGAATAATAAGAGTTTATACTATAATTGTTTGACATACCATTAATGGATCCTTTAACCTTGACATTTATTGTTATCATTGTTTAATCTTTACGTTAATCTTCCATCTCAAAGTTCTCATCAACTTTTCTTTTTTCTTCTTTACTACTACTACTACTACTACTACTACTACTATTATTACTACTACTAGTATTATTATTGCTACTATTATTGTTGTTGTTGTTATTTTTAGTTGACACGATGAAAAAATTGATGTCTTCTCCCAAGTGCAGGAGTGTCAAAGTAAGAAATAACCCGGCAAGACTGGGGTCGAACCATAGGGAGGTTATTGTCCAAATTATAAATAATAATAATAACAATAATAGTAACAACAACAACAACAACAACAACAACAACAACAACAACAACAACAACAACAACAACAACAACAACAATAATAATAATAATAGTACTAGTAGTAGTAGTAGTACTAATAATAATAATAACAACAATAATAAAGAAGAAGAAGAAGATAAAAGCTTTGAGATGAAATATTAAAGCAAGGATTAACAATGATAATAACAAATGTCAAGGTTAGAGGTTCCACTAATGGTATGTCAAACAAGTATAGTATAAACTCTTATTGTTCAATTGGAAACCACACATAAAGGAGGTTCCAATCAGATTATAGATTGTTAACATGATTACATTAGTCATGTTATTCAATTAATGCTAATACTTGTAAATTTCGTCAAGCATTCATGATTATAACTTATGTTAACAACAAATCAAGTTCCTTTCATAGCCCAAGTGTCGGTTATACCATTATGAGCTATGAAAGTGTCAAGCATTTGTTGTACCAAGTGTTATACAACATAAATCAAGATTAATCATTTAACAAGCAAAGTATTAAAGAGTGAACAAGATAACAAATATAAAACATGTTAGTATTAAACATTAAAGTCCATATTAAGTTTATACCATACTTATTCTTACACCATTAGTGTAACCTTTTCACCTTGACATAATTAACTTAGATACACATCATGGAAGAAAAAAAAATAGATAAACAAAATAAGAACATAAATAAGATAAGAGTTAACAAAGTAAAGGAAAGGAAATGAAAGACATAAACTTGATATTAATGAAAACAAAGCATAAAGAATACAAAGAGAGAAAACAAGAGCATGATCTTCATCTGGAAACCAAGATGCCTAAATGCATGGCAAATGCCTCCTTTTATAGGTCAAAATTGGGAACTATTGATTTGATGACTAATTGATGAGTAGATGGCCAACCCTTGACTTAGTGACAATCTTTATCTTCTCTTGTCTGCCCAAAACGTCATTGATGACGTCAAAATTAGAGCCACTTGAAAACATGAAAGTTCTAGGCAATTTTCTCAGCTTTCTTGTGTAAAACATTCAGCTCATTTCGACTTCTAGAGCTCCAGATATGGCCAAAATACTGAACAGTGCTCGGGCTGGAGGACAGATTCGGGCTTCCTTGTTGTTGCAATAAGTTGGACTTGAAAATGGTCTTTTTAGATCTTGGGCTCCATATGAAAGTTGTAGGCCTATGTCTTACCTTTCCATCCATATAAAGTAGACCTAAATCTGAGATCTATAGCTCCAGATATGACCCAATTACCAAACAGTATTTCGGTTTGGATTGCACTAACATCTCTTTTCTAAGTTTGATCATCTCTTTGCCTTTGCAATTGAAGTTCTTAAAGTCATCAATCAATCCTTTCATTTATGTGATAGGCCTGCATTTAAAATGGACATTTACCACAAATTAAAGGTATCTTATATTATTAGATAAATTACTATAAAACGTACTTTAGTTAAGGAGTTATTGATATCAAGTGCAAAATGATGATATAAAACCATGATAAAAATGCACTTTTGAGTACTAATTATTAGTGTTATTGTTGTTTATAATTTGTACAATTAACCTCCCTATGATTCGACCCCGGTCTTGCCGGGTTATTTATTACTTCAACACTCCTGCACTTGGGAGAAGACATCAATCTTTTAGTCGTGTCAAGTTTTTGACATCGTTATTGGGGAGGTAAGTTCTTGTACAAATTATAGTATTTATTTTATTTTTTCTTTTCACTTTTCTTGTATATAACTTTGTTTCTTTTCTTATATTTCTTTTTATTTTCTTCTTCTTTTTATTCTATTCTTACACGTGCATGGAGAGTGTGGTCACGTATATTAAGTGGTAGACTTTCTAGGGTATCCTCATCATTTTCAAAAAATATGGTCGAAGAAGATAATCAATCACTTCATAATGAGAATAATGATAATAACCGTGTTAGAACACTTAGAGACCACATGAATCCTATAAGAAGAAGTGCACCATCATGCATTGTCTTTCCTCCTGATGCATCTCATTTTAATTTTAAACTAGGCATTATTCAACTTTTACCTTCTTTTCATGGCTTAGATTTGAAAAATCCATACTTGCATTTAAGGGAATTTGAGGAGGTTTGTAACATATATAATGACTCAAATTGTAGCAAGAACACCATCAGATTAAAGCTTTTTCCTTTTTCATTAAAAGATAAAGCTAAAACATAGCTACAAAATTTGAGACCAAGATCCATTCGTGCTTGGGATGAAATGCAATAATAGTTTTTAAAAAAGTTTTTCCCATCTCACAGACAAACTCTTTTAAAAGACAAATCATCACTTTCACTAAAAAACTAGGAAAAACATTTTATTATTGCTGGGATAGGTATCAAGACTTTCTTAATACTTACCCTCATCATTATTTTGAAACATGGAGATTGGTTTTACATTTTTATAAAGGGTTAACACCTAGAGATAAGCAAATGGTTGAATTGGTGTGCAATGAAACTTTTGAAGATAAAGACCTTGATGAAGTAATGAAGTACTTAGACTTGTTAGTTGAAAATGCTCAAAATTAGGACACCGTGGGTACTTATAAGGCACCGAGTAAAACTTAACCTCATACATCTAGTAGAGGTATGTACAACCTTAGGGAAGATCAGGAACTCCAAGCCAAGTTTGCATTTTTAGCTAGACAAGTCGAGGCACTAGAATTGAAAAAGAATGGTCAATTAAAATCTGTTGAAAACATTGTGTGTCAAATTTGTGAAACTAATGAACGCTCAACCAATAACTGTCCAACCTTGCCTTCTTTTAAGAAATGCCTTCATAAACAAGCCTATGTTTTAAACAATTTTCAAAAGGCCAACCATAACCCATACTCGCAAACATACAATCCTAGTTGGAGAAATCACCCAAAATTCTGTTGGAAGAGTGATAATAACAATGTACAAACTTCACAACCATCATTTCAAGCACATCACAATTTCTAAAATTTTTATGAATATGCACCTCCTTATGCTCCACCTCCTATAAGAAATTTTAAGGAAACTTTATATGTATTTATTGAAAAGCAAGAGATAATCAACACTTAACTTGCTCAAAACATAACAAATTTTAAAGATACTCTTACAAAATTCACATCTACTCTTACAAAATTCACATCTGCTCTTAGTTTTCAAGAGAAAGGTAAGTTTCCATCTTAACCACAATAAAATCTCAAGGGGCAATATAATGCAAATGCAAGTAACCTTGGAAGTCAACACATGGATCAAGTCAAATTAGTCATCACTCTTTGTAGTGGTAAGGTTATTCAAAAACCAATTCTTGAACCTTGTGAGAAAGATAATGAGTTAATCTCTAAGAGTAAGGAAGGGTTTGAATCTGAACATTGCAAAGAAAAGACTGATTCCCCTCCAGCACTTCTATTTTCTCATGACATAACCAATCAGGAAGAAATCAAGGATGAAAAAGGCATTGAAATTGTTGATGCAAATCTTTTATCAAAAGTGACAACAAATTCGATACCCGACATCACACCAATCGATGATTACTTTCTTGATAAATTTCTACTTTCTCTTAGTTTAATGCGTTGGTTTGCTAAAAATATCATTTTTCTTGCTTTAGGATTTTTGTCAACTCACTATAGTACCGAAGATAAAAGAAACTTTTTAAGCAACGTGTAAAATTTTTATTGGGATGACCTTTACTTATTTAATTATTGTCCTTATCAAATATTTCAAAAATACATTTCCGACAATGAGGTAAGTAATTTCAATAAATTTTATCACTCTAAGGCACGTGTTGATCATTTCTCATAAAAAAGGACTATAAAAATCTTACAAAATGGATTTTACTAGCCCACCATATTCAAGGAATCATATGCATCCCGTAAAACCTGTGAAAATTGTCAAAAGGTGGGATTTATTTCAAAACACAAAGAATCTTTAGATAATCTTCTATTGAATCTTAAGTCTCATCATAGTTGAGATAACCATCGTGCAATTCATGACTTATAAACCCATTTTCATAAAGAACATGCTTGACATAGTCTTGGAAATCTAACTAAAAAAACCTTGTTTGCCAGTTTTTAAGAAAGTGGATGAGAACCTATCCTTGACCAATAGAGGGTGTTTAAGTTGTTCTTGGACGTAAACCAAGGGAAAATATGAGCCACAATCACAACTACCTATATATACATATTTTTTTATATAAATAAATAGAGAGAGAGAGAGAGAGAGTGTGTGTGTGTGTGTGTGTGATACTCTAGCTAGCATACATATAGGTGGTATGATTGCGTTTTCAATTTCTCATCTATTAAATCCTCTCCTCCTTTCTTTCATTTCTACTCAACCCATACATTTAACAAATATAGAAGTGTGTAGAAATGGCAAGTTTCTCAAGTCATCATATAATAAATATTTGTGTTTTCGGTGGATCTAGTCTTGGAAAAGAAAAGAAGTTTTTAGAATCAGCAAATTATCTTAGTCAGGTGCTAACTGAGAGAAAGATTCATTTAGTGTATGGGGGAGGCAGTTTGGGGTTGATGGGAGGTGTGTTAATAGCTGTATTTTTAGGAGGTAATCAAGTTTTGAGGGTCGTCCCCGAAGGTTTAACACAATGAGACATTGAAAAAATAATTAGAGATGAACTTCAGGTTTCTATAATGTTGACTCGAATGAATGTAATGTTTAACCATATTGATGCCTTCATTGCTTTACCAGGTGGTTTAGGCACATTGAAAGAGATCTTTTATATTTCCTCTTGGGCCCAACTGCACATTCACCATAAACCCATAATTCTATTAAATGTTAATGGTTATTATGATAAGTTGATGTCTTTTCTTGATTATGCTGTGGAATTGGAATTTCTAATATCTTCTGCACGATAAATCATAATCTCTACCGCTACTACTAAACAATTAATTGACCAACTACAATATTTCATTCTTGTAATGGATCCCTCCATGAGTCGTATAAATTGGTCATCTAAGAAAAGCTGTAAAAAACTTAAATTAGATTTGAGTCTTCATTTGTAATTTTTTTATCTTTTTTTGTTATTATTGTGTTTTGTTATTTTTTATTTTTATTTCAGTGTGTTTCAGGTTTGTTAGTATTCGTTATTTCAGATGATATCTTTTATACTCTATCTTTCTACCTTAGAACATTGAGGACAATATCTTGTTTTGGTTGGGGGGAGAGGGTAGTAGCTAAAATAGTTTTTAACTAACTGTGTTTTCTATTTCATAAAGCATCAGCAAAATTGTTGTTACTATGATGACAGAGTAAAGGAAATCTTTTTATAACTCTTGAGATGCATCTTAGTAATCATTCTTAATAAGGTTTATCATAATACTTCTTAGAATATTCAGGTTTACAAACTCTTGTATTACTATCACTTAATTCTGCTCATATACTCATTTAACATATAATCTTAAACCTTAATTTACACACACACTCTTTAACATATGATTGTGGGTTGCACATTGGATTATTATATTATTTATGTTCTTTTGTTAAAGGTAACAACTAAGGAAAATGGATAGTACATAATTTGAAATAAAAATAAAAAAAAGGAGCAAAAAAAAATAATGATAATAAAAATATAGATAAGTTTGGTTTTGTAGCCTCCCTAACCTAAGCAATTAAGCCCAAAGAGATGTTTTAACACCTAATACCCTAAAGTCAACTGATTTGGAAGCTATTGGCCCAACACTTGTTACATGGGTTGATGAGAAAAGTTTAAGGGAATCAAACATTGCATTATCTACGTATCAATATCTACGACCCGAGTTACTAAACTCGTAGGGGTGCCTCAACACCTAATGCCCTAAGAGTAACTGGTTTAGGATTCATTAGCTGAAAGCTTGTTACATGGGTTAAAGATGCGTGGTGTTTTAAGTTATATGTATATATATATTAAAAAAAGAGAAAACAAAAGAAAAAAAAAGAATAATCCTAACTCAAGGAAGTTAACTTTAAACATTAGAACAAAAATTTTGTTTTCTTTCAAGAAAAAACCCATAATTATGTGTTGATATATTGAGCACAAAAGAAAAGTTTATTAATATATTGTTAAGAGGTATTGAGTGGATATGTAAATTTAATAAGAGTTTGTTTATCTAGCTAGATTAATGAAAGTTGAATTATGAATACCTTGCTTTGTGGAATTTATAAATTATTTTTCTATTTTAATGCTTTGATTACAATGAACTAGTAATAAACTGGTTGAGGGGGGTGTGATTAGTACTTAAAGGTGCATTTTTATCAAGGTTTTATATCATCATTTTGCATTTGAAGTATCAATAACTCCTTAACTAAAACAATTTTTATAATAACATATCTAATAATATAAGATACTTTTAATTTATAATAAATATTCATTTTAAATGCAGGCCTATCATATAAATGAAAGGATTAATTGATGAATTTAAGAATTGAAATTGAAAGGACAAAAAGATGGCTAAACTTAGAAACGAGATGCCGGTGCAGTCCAAACTGGAACACTGTTTGGTAATTGGATTATTTCTGGAGCCGTAGATCTCAGATTTATGTCTACTTTATATGAATGAAAAGGTAAGACATAGGCCTATAACTTTCATATGGAGCCTAAGATCTAAAAAGGTTATTTTCAAGTCCAAATTGGAGCAAAAACAAAGAAGTCTGAATCTGTCCTTCAGCCTAAGCACTATTCAATGTTTGGCCCATATCTAGAGTTCTAAAAGTCTAAATGACCTAAATTGTTTTACACAAAAAAGTTAAGACAATTACCTACAACTTTTATATTCAAGTGGCTCTAATTTTGACATTAGCAATGATGTTTTGGGCAGACAAGAGAAGATAAGGATTGTCACCCACTCATCAATTAGTCATTAAATCAATAGTTCCCAATTTTGGCCTATAAAAGGAGGCATTTGTCATGCATTTAGGCATCTTGGTCTTCAGATCAAGATCATACTTTTGTTTTCTATCTTCGTATTTTTTGTAATGTTTATGCTTTACTTTCATTAATATGCCTTTCATTTCGTTTTATTTACTTAGTTAACTTTTATCTTATTTATGTTCTTATTTTATGCTTTGCTTTGCTTTCATTGGCATTAATTGAATAAGATGATTAATGTAATCATGTTAACAATCTATAGTCTGATTAAAAACTCCTTTATGTGTGGTTTTCAATTGAATAATAAGAGTTTATACTATACTTGTTTAACATACTATTAGTGGATCCTTTAACCTTGACATTTATTGTTATCATTGTTTAATCCTTACTTTAATCTTCCATTTCAAAGTTCTCATCAACTTTTCTTCTTTTTCTTTATTATTATAATAATTATTAGTAGTACTATTACTACTACTACTACTACTAGTATTATTATTGTTGTTATTGTTATTGTTACTATTGTTGTTGTTTATAATTTGTATAATTAACCTTTCTATGGTTCAACCCTGGTCTTACCAGGTTATTTATTACTTTGACACTCCTGAACTTGAGAGAAGACATCAATCTTTTAGTCGTATCAAATAAACACCTTAATTCTTTCCCTTATAGACTAAAGATGAATGGGGTAGTCGAAGCAGCTAACTAGAATCTCAAGAAGATTATCCAGAAAATGGTGGTCACCTACAAGGATTGCCATGAGATGCTCTCATATGCACTTCATGCGTATCGCACCATAATTAGAACTTCTACAAATGCAACCCTATATACTTTAGTATATGGAATAGAGATGTTTAAGCCTTTAGAAGTAGAAATCCCATCACTACGGATCCTGAAGGATGCAGAACTGGACAAATCAGAATGGGAAAATTTAAGATTTAAACAACTAAACTTGATCGATGAGAGAAGACTACTAACTATTTGCCATCATTAGTTATACCAAAGCAGGATAGCCAAAGCTTACAACAAGAAGGTCAAACTAAGGGTGTTCGAGGGGGATTTGGTGTTAAAGAAGATCTCACTAGAATCAAGAGAAGATTAAAGTAAGTGGGCACCAAACTACGAAGGGCCATATGTGGTGAAAAATGACTTTTTTAGAGAGGCTTTAATTCTGACTAATATGGATGGAAAGGATCTACCAAGACTTGTAAACTCAAATGTTGTAAAGAAGTATTATGCTTGATGTATTTACCTTTATCAATTAATAAAATTAAAGTTTGGCCAAGATTGTTTTAGTGTGTTTCCCCTAAACAATTATACATGATCCTATGTTTTGATAAAGATTTTTGGGAATTCAAAGTTTTAGTACAAAACTAAAATCAAATTGGTGCTTGTTCTAACAAACGAGTTTTGAAAATTCAAGTGATATCATAACACTTAAAAAACCTGAAAGACAACCCAAACACTATGAAATAACTTCAAAGCTGAGTTTTGATTGCAAGAATAATGAGAAACCATTTTTGCATATTCATATGTGAGAGAGCAAAGCTCGTTAATTCTAACTACATGCATTTGAAATAAAGAAATGCCATCTTTGATCATCCTTTTATAAAATCTAAAAACTCTCTTATATTCCCTTTTGAGCCTAGTGCAATTTTCTTAAAAAAAAAACATTGGCTAGGATCACACCCTATACTAGGGGGCAAGTACAAAAATGACTAAAAGTGATCAAACAACCTTAAGAGTATGAAAAAGTCCTAAATGATAAAAGTACCTAAATAACACTGGGAGGTATGAAAAAAGATCCTCAATGATCAAAAATGCCTAAACAAAGTAGGGGGAATAAAAGAATCCCAAAAAGATTTGAGAGTTCCATAAAAATTATTAATATAATGATGCTCAAAATCAAAAAAAGAAAAAGCCCAACACTAGAGGGCACCATGACTTATTTTGCAAATTAATTACAAGGTCTAAAAATTAAAGAAAAAAAAAGGAAAAAAAAAGAAAAAAGAAGAGTTTGGGAAATAAGTACTAGTGATCCTTAGTCTTAAAGTCCTTTAAACACCTTTTGAGCCTATATATCTTTTTTCTTCATAACCAATAGCTTAACCTTATGCTACATGCTCAATCAAGCCCTTTTTTATTTGAGATAGGCAGTATGAATGGATGGGCAATGCTTTCCCATGCGAAACAAGTAATTATTCATGCATTCAAAATGAGAACTTTGAAAACTGGTTCTTTGAAACCCTCAAATTAAAGCTTGAACCTTTTCGACCAATCAAACATCACTTCACTTTACTAAAAGAAAAATAAAATTTTTCAACACTCATGCAATCCTATCCATGAGAATCACTTGAATTTCTCAGAACAAGCTTGTTTTGGAACAAACATCATAATGATTTTTTAGATTAACTTTGAAATTCCAAAAATTCTTCATGAAAACAACTTCTTGTAAATAACTAAATCTTCTTCCACATGACCGCATCCCTAAGAAAAACCCAAATTGAACACTTGGAAACATGATCAAACTAGGGAGCAATCTAGCAAATCACATACGATTGGCTCTATAATTCCCTTTCTAAGAAAACAAGAGATGGTGCAGAGATGACTATCCTTCAAATAAAGGTTTGTGGACAGAAAGGTATTTTGATGTCATATCCTTCCCAAGGTTTAAGATCACAAAATACAACCTCGAGTAAGTAAAAGTGGAAAGAACCATCAAAGCTTACTATTAAAGGCTCGAACTTTTAAGAAAAGGAAAACTTTATGAAGAAAAGGGGATATATATTTGTCAGGTAAGTATACATGCATATTAATCAAATGTATTACTCTCTTCATTGACAAATTGTTGTCTCATTATCACCTCTTTTTTAGCGAGCTATTGAGGCCTTAACCATCTTAGCTAATGCATTGTGTAGCCCTACCTTTTCCCTTTGAGTGCGCCTTTGAGCCCTCCACCATCTTAGATTTTGTGCTTTACAGCCTACCTTTGAGTATGCCTTTGAGTCCTTATCTCTCGAGTAGTGCGTTTTCTAACCCTACCTCCTTTCAAGTACGCTTTTCAGTCCTCATCCCCCTTCGGGTCCCATTTTTTTGAACGCTCCTTTGAGCTCTTATCTCTTGAATAGTGTGCCTTAGAGCCCTATCATGTCTTTCCTTTAAGACATTTTATTTTATTTCACCAAGGTAGGTCACCTATCATAATCAGAACTCTTTGAAAACTCTTTTCATCTTTCATTTAAGCTGTGCCCATTACAATGAAACCATTTTTTTAGAAATCTTTGCATTTCTCACCACTTTGAAAAATCTTTGTATTTTTCACCTATGTACAAAAATCTTTATGTTTTTCACCTGGATAGGTCATCTATTAATATAAGACCACCTCAAAAAATGTTTTTTAATTCTTTCTAGGTAGGTCACCCATGACAATTCAACCATTTCAAAATTTATGAATTTTCAAAAGAAAAATCTTCCAGTTTTTACTCTGAGTGCGCTTTCTAGCCCTCAAAAGGATTCATCATTTTTCAATATGATGAGTCAATCATCTCTCATCTTTCTTTTTCTTCTTTGTAACGCTTACTATCTAAAGTCTCTTACGAGATTTACTATCGTAAGCCTTGTAAAGAGGGGGGCAACTATCATAACCCAATTATGGGTTATTCCTCAAAATTCATTTCTTTTTCAAAATAAAAAAATAATAATAAAGGCTAGCAACGTGGAGAAAGTAGGTTAGGAAATCAAGTTGCAATTTTTGAAGGAAATTCAAGACCTAATTATGCCCTATTATGCCCAAAAATAGAGAAAACAATGCAAACTAAATAACTATTGGATGAATTTGCATAAAAATTAAGTCCAATGACATAACTAAATTTTTAATAGACCAATTTGATTTAATCATGGGCTAAATTAAATTTTAATTAAATTTAAGAATTAATTTGTGTCCAATTGAAGGATTTAATTAAGTGCAAGGACTTAATTATACTTTAAAATAGGTCAAATTAATTTTATTTGGGGTTTAATTGGTGAAAAATTAAGTTTAGGAGCCTAATTTGGGCTTAATTGAGAAGATCAAAATTTTAAAAGATCAAATTTAATTTTTACCAAGTTAATTGATTGAAATTAGGGGTCAAATTACAAGATAATTGAAGTTTTGAGGTAAATTAGAGGTTAAATTGACAAAATTCACAGCCAAAGACTAATATACAAAAGGCACCAAACTATAGGAATTTAATTGACAAAATTCAGGGGTCAAATTAAAGAAATTGAAAGTTAAATGATGGTCAATTAGAGATTAAATTGCATCAATCTGAGACCAAGGACTATATTGCAAAAGGCGTGTAAATCCAGGGCTGAAGTTAAAGTTATGCCAGGATCAAATGGCATTAAATCAAAGGTTTATGGTCAATTAAGGATTCTATTGAAAGCAATTGAAAGCTGAAGGACTAAATTGAAAATCATTAAAATCCCTAATTAATCCGAAACGATACCATTTTAAAAAAAAAACATAGACGATGCATTGTTTGACATTGTTCATTGTCTTCTCTGTTTTTGCATAGAAATGCTTGCTCGGATGGTTACTTTTCAAATGCATTTAATGCTTTATTGGTCCATCAAATCTAACAAAGCATGCATGAAAATAATCCCTTATAGTTGCTTTACAACACCGACTGAACATTTTAGTTTGAATGTCGATGAAACGGCATTGGTGCTAGCCTAAAAGGGCCAATTCAGGCAGCTTTTTCTGTAGATTGAACAATTCATGAGGCATGTTTTGAGCCAATGGTTGGGATGCTTCTCAATCGAATCAAGGGCTGGAATTTTTCTTCTTATGTAGACAAGATTACCCTCTTCCACCGGCTATAAATAGAGGCAGAGTTGATGGCCTGAGGTAAGAGAAAACCAAATCCAAAGTTGGAAAAAAACCAGCCTTCTCTACTCAAATCCTCATACAACTAGCCCTTTCTTTGTTTCCTCTCCCCTTCATGGCTTCCAACCACCATCGTCATCATCACATGTCTTATCGTCATCATCTCCCCCTCAAGTGGCCACCCAACCACCTCACGTGGTGGTTACACCACTTTTTCCTCTCCTTTGCAAACCTTCTTCTCCCCTGCCACCACAATGCCAGTAATAGCAGCCACGTCCAGTCACCGGGATCACCACCTTCAGTCGCAGTGCACCATCCTTCAGGCTGCCAACTTTCTCGACTTCAGGTAAGCTTTCCTTTCTCCTTCTTCTCCCCTCCCTTCCTTTTGCAAGTTGCACTGTTTTGTGCAAATTAATCACTAGGCATGCCCTAGTGACTAAATCCAATCAAGTTGGACCTGTTTAGCTCAGCCCGATTGGCTAGTCTATGTCCAGCCAAAAAGATGAATAAAAGATATTTGGGGCGAAATCGACCAACTATTTTGGGCCGATATTAGCCCACCAGGTTTTGGCCCTGTGTTGGGCCTAGCCCACACGTTTTTCATAATATTTAATTATAATAATAATAATTAATTAATTAAAAAATGAAAAAATTCCAAAAATCCTTTAAAAGAATGTGATTTTCTTAAGTATTTTTCTACTAATTTTTTATAATATCGGGTTATATATTTACACTATAAAATACAAATCTAATATTAAAATACCAGGTTTTTTTTTCAAAATATTCCAAAATATTTCAAAAAAAATTCTCAATAAATTTTTAAAATCAATTTTCATTTTTAAAAATTATTTTCATGCATACGGTCAAATCCTAAAATTTTACAAGTATGTTTTCATTAAATTTTGTTTTTTATATTTCTCATGTTTTGAAAACCAAAAAATGGATATCATAACCAATTTATAATCACCCATTAGGGTTTGACTAAAATATCAAAAATCTTTTTTCTAATTTTCTCTAGGATCTATAGATTTTAATATTTGTTGGCGTAAAATTACATGATAAAGTATACCCTTAAGTATTAAAGATACAAAGTGTAAATAAAAATGATGCTAAATTTTAGACTTTAGAACGGTTAGGATTTAACCCAATAGTGTAAAGACTATCTCATGAAGAGAGATCTGCCTTGAGCCTTGGATAAGATCAATAAATAGAAACCGAACCTAAAAAATAATCAAATAACAATGCAGCTTACCTTAGATAGGGTGTACTAGGGGTGATGCATCTTCCCATTGCACAACCAGTCCCTTGCTCAGACTCTCACAGACCATAGGTTCCTAATAACCATAATACTAGGTGGCGACTCTCAAAAATTAATTATAATTTTTCCAATACATAACACCCCCTAACAAGAGGCACGATAGAGAGCCTCCACCGTCACCAGACAACGTTGCCTTTGCGATAATGCTAATGCCTTCATTTCCTTACCCAGGTGGTCTAGGTACATTAAAAGAGATCTTTCATCTCTCCCGTTGGGCCCAAATACACATTTATCATAAACCCATAGGTCAGTTAAATGTTAATGGTTATTATGATAAGTTGTTGTTTCTTGATCATACTCTGGAACATGAATTTCTAACATCTTCTGCATGATAAATTATAATCTCTACTGCTACTGCTAAAGAATTGATTGACCAACTACAATCTTTCATTCTTGTATTTGATCCCTCCATGAGTCGCATAAATTGATCATCTAAGAAAAGCCGTAAATAACTTAGATTAAATTTGAGTCTTCATTTGTGAATCTTTTTGTCTTTTGCTTTTATTACTGTGTTTTGTTATTTTTTTTATATTTTTTAAATGTATTTCAGGTTTATTAGTATTCACTATTTTAGGTGATGTCTTTTATACTCTATCTTTCTATTTTAAAAGATTGCATGTGCAAAATTGTTGTTACTAGGATGACAGAGTAAATGAGCTATTTTACTAGGATGACAGAGTAAAGGAGCTCTTGAGATGCATCTTTGTAACCATTCTTAACAAGGTCCATTATACTACTTCTTGAAATATTCAAGTTTACAAACTCTCGTATTGTTATCACTTAATTATGCTTATATATTCATTTAACATGTATTCTTAAACCTTAAATTTCATACACACACACACACACACACACACACTTTAACATATGATTGTGGGTTACATATTGGATTATTATATTATTCATGATCTTATGTTAAAGGTAACAACTAAGAAAAAGAGATAGTATATAATTTTACAAAAAAATAAAAAGCATAACAAAAAATGATAATAAAAATATAGATAAGTTTGGTTTCATAGCCTCCTTAACCTAAGCAATTAAGCCCGAATAGGTGTTTTAACACCTAATACCTTAAAGTCAACTAACTTGGAAGCTATTTTCTCAACGCTTGTTACATGGGTTGAGAAGAAAAGCTTAAGGGAATCAAACATTGCACTATCTATGAATCAATATCTACAACCCAAGTTACTAAGTTCGTAAGGGTGTCTCAACACCTAATGCCCTAAGACCAACTGGTCTGGGAGTCATTAGCAGAAAGCTCATGATATGGATTAAAGATGTATCATGTTTAAAGTTATATGTATATATATCAAAAAAATAAAAAAAATCTCAACCTAAGGAAGTTAACCTTAAACATTAGAAGAAAAGTTTTATTTTCTTCCAAGAAAATCCTTATAACTATGTGTTGATATATTGAGCATAAAAGAAAGGTTTATTAATATCTTGTTTAAGATGTATTGAGCATATATACAAATTTAATGAGAGTTTTTTTATCCGGATAGATTAATGGAAGTTGAATGATGAATACCTTGCTTTGTGGAATTTGCAAATTGTTTGTCTATTTTAACGCTTTGATTACTAGAAACTAGTAAAAAGCTAATTAGGGGGGTATAATTAATATTTAAAAGTGTATTTTTATCAAAATTTTATATCATCATTTTACACTTGAATAATTAATAACTCCTTAACTAAAGCATGTTTTATAATAACATATCTAATAATATAAGATACCTTTAATTTATGGTGAGTGTTAATTTTAAATACAGGTCTATCACATAAATAAAATGATTGCTTGATGAGTTTAAGAACTGAAATTAAAAAGATAAAAACATGACCAAACTTAGAAAAGAGATGTCGGTGCAGTCCAAACCAGAACATTATTTGGTAATTAAGTCATATCTAGAGCTGTAGATCTTGGATTTAGGTCTACTTTATATGAATAGAAATGTAAGACATAGACCTACAACTTTCCTATGGAGCCCAAGATTTATAAGGTCATTTTCATGTTCAAATTATAGCAACAATGAAGAAGTCTGAAATTGTCCTATAGCCCGAGCATTGTTTAGTGTTTGGCCCATATCTAGACTTCTAGAAGTCCAAACAACCTCTATTTGTTTTTTGGAAAAACTGAGATAATTTCCTATAACTTTCATGTTTCAAATGGTTTTAATTCTAATATTATCAATGATGTCTTGGGCATATAAGAGAAAATAAAGATTGTCACAAAGTCAAGAGTTGGTCAACCTACTCATCAATTAATCATCAAATCAATAGTTTCTAATTTTAGCCTATAAAAGGAGGCATTTTCCATGTATTTAGACATCTTGGTTTCCATATCAAGATCATGCTCTTGCTTTCTCTTTTTGTACTTTTGTATTGCTTAAATTTTGCTTTCATTAATATCAAGTTTATACATTTCATTTCCTTTTCTTAGTTAAATTTTATCTTATTTATGTTTTTATTTTATTTATTTATTAATTTTTCTTTCATTATTGACACGACAAAGAGATTGATATCTTCTCCCAAGTGCAGGAGTGTCGAAGTAATAAATAACCCGGCAAGACCGGAGTCGAACCACAGGGAGGTTATTGTACAAATTATAAATAACAACAATACAACAACAACAACAACAACAACAACAACAATAACAATAATAAAAATAATAGTAGTAGTAGTAGTAGTAGTAGTAGTACTAGTAATAACAATAATAAAGAAAAAGAAGAAGATGAGAACTTTGAGATGAAATATTAAAGCAAGAATTAAACAATGATAATAACAAATGTCAAGGTTAGAGGTTCTACTAATGATATGTCAAACAAGTATAGTATAAACTTTTATTATTCAATTGAAAACCACACACAAAGGAGGTTCCAATCATATTATAAATTGTTAACATGATTACATTAGTCATCTTATTCAATTAATGCTAATACTTGTAAATTTCATCAAGCATTCATGATTATAACTTATGTTAACAACAAATCAAGTTCCATTCATAGCTCAGGTGTCGGTTATACCATACATTATGAGCTATGAAAGTGCCAAGCATTTGTTGTACCAATTGTTATACAACATAAATCAAGATTAGTCATTTAACAAGCAAAGTATTAAAGACTGAACAAGATAACAAATATAAAACATGTTAGTATTAAACATTAAAGTCCATATTAAGTTTATACCATACTTATTCTTACACCATTAGTGTAACCTTTTCACCTTGACATAATTAACTTAGATACACATCATGGAAGAAAAAAAAATAGATAAACAAAATAAGAACATAAATAAGATAAGAGTTAACAAAGTAAAGGAAAGGAAATGAAAGACATAAACTTGATATTAATGAAAACAAAGCATAAAGAATACAAAGAGAGAAAACAAGAGCATGATCTTCATCTGGAAACCAAGATGCCTAAATGCATGGCAAATGCCTCCTTTTATAGGCCAAAATTGGGAACTATTGATTTGATGACTAATTGATGAGTAGATTGCCAACCCTTGACTTGGTGACAATCCTTATCTTGTCTTGTATGCCCAAAACGTCATTGATGATGTCAAAATTAGAGCCACTTGAAAACATGAAAGTTCTAAGCAATTGTCTCAGCTTTCTTGTGTAAAAAATTCAGCTTATGGGCAAAATACTGAACAGTGCTCGGGCTGGAGGACAGATTCGGGCTTCTTTGTTGTTGTAACAATTTGGAATTGAAAATAGCCTTTTTAGATCTTAGGCTCCAGAGGAAAGTTGTAGGCCTATGTCTTACCTTTCCATCCATATAAAGTAGACCTAAATCTGAGATCTATAGCTCCAGATATGACCCGATTACCAAACAGTGTTCCGATTTGGATTGCACCGACATCTCTTTTCTAAGCTTGATCATCCTTTTGCCTTTGCAATTGAAGTTCTTAAAGTCATCAATCAATCCTTTCATTTATGTGATAGGCCTGCATTTAAAATGGACATTTACCACAAATTAAAGGTATCTTGGATTATTAGATAAATTATTATAAAACGTACTTTAGTTAAGGAGTTATTGATACTTTAAGTGCAAAATGATGATATAAAATCATGATAAAAATGCACTTTTGAGTACTAATCACACCCCCCAACTAGCTTATTACTAGTCCCTAGTAATCAAAGCGTTAAAATGGAAAAACAATTTGTAATTTCCACAAAGCAAGGTATTCATCATTTAACTTCCATTACTCTATACAGATAAACAAATTCTTGTTAGATTTATATACCTGCTCAATACCTCTTAACAAGATATTCATAAACCTTTCTTTTGTGCTCAATGTATCAACACATAATTATAGGGCTTTTCTTGGAAGAAAACAAAATTTTCGTTCTAATGTTTAAGGTTAACTTCCTTGGGTTGAGATTATTATTTTTATCTTTTTTATATATATATATATACACAATAATTTAAAACACCATGCATCTTTAACCCATGTAACGAGCTTTCAGTTAATGACTCCCAGACTAGTTTGTCTTAGGGCATTAGGTGTTAAGACACCCCTACGAGCTTAGTAACTCGGGTTGGAGATACTGATATTTAGATAGTGCAATGTTTGATTCCCTTAAGCTTTTCTCCTCAACCCATGTAACAAGCATTGGACCAATAGCTCCCAAGTCAGTTGACTCTAGGGTATTAGGTGTTAAAACACCCCTTCGGGCTTAATTGCTTAGGTTGGGGAGGCTACGAAACCAAACTTATCTATATTTTTATTATTATCATTCTTTTTTTTCTTTTTCTCTTATTATTTTTTTTGTTTTTTTGTTGTTTTTTTTTAATTATATACTATCCCTTTCCCTTAGTTGTTACCTTTAACAAAAGAACATAAATAATGTAATAATCCAATATGCAACCCACAATCATATGTTGAAGTGTGTGTGTGTAAATTAAGGTTTAAGAATACATGTTAAATAAGTATATGAGCAGACTTAAGTGATAACAATGCAAGAGTTTGTAAATCTAAATATTTCAAGAAGTATTATGATACACCCTGTTACGAATGATTACTAAGATGCGTCTCAAGAGTCATAAAAGATTCTCCTTACTCTGCCATCATAGTAACAATCATTTTGCACATGCTTTATGAAATAGAAAACACATTTTTTTTTAACTACTACCCTCTCCTCCCAACTAAAACAAGACATTGCCCTCAATGTTTAAAGGTAGAAAAATAGAGTATAGAAGATATCACCTGAAATAACGAACACTGACAAACCTGAAACACACTGAAACAAGTATAAATAATAACAAACACAATAATAAAACCAAAAGACACAAGAATTCACAAATGAAGGCTCAAGTCCAATCTAAGCTTTTTACGGCTTTCCTTGGTTGACCAATTTATGCGACTCATGGAAGGATCAATTACAAGAATGAAATATTGTAGTTGGTCAATCAATTGTTCAGCAGTAGCAGCAGAGATTATGATTTGTCGTGCAGAAGATGTTAGAAATTCCTGTTCCACAGCATGATCAAGAAAAGACAACAACTTATCATAATAACCATTAACATTTAACAAACCTATGGGTTTATGGTGAATGTGCAGTTGGGCCCAAGAGGAAATATGAAATATCTCTTCCAATGTGCCTAGACCACCTGGTAAAGCAATGAAGGCATCAGCATGGTTAAACATTGCATTCATTCGAGCTGACATTGTAGAGACCTGAAGTTCCTCTCCAATTGTTTTTCCAATGATGTCCCCTTGTGCTAAAGCTTCGGGGACGACCCCCAAAACTTGACTACCTCCTAAAAATGCAGCTATTGACACACCTCCCATTAACCCAAGACTACCTCCCCCATATACTAAATGAATCTTTCTCTCAGCTAACACTTGACCAAGATGATTTGCTGATTCTAAGAACTCCTTTTCTTTCCCAGGACTAGATCCACCGAAGACACAAATAGGAACTTGTCGTTTCTACACACTTCAGTAGTTGTTAAATATATGGGCTGAGTAGAAATGAAAGGAAGGAAAAGAGGGTTTTATAGATGAGAAATTAGAAAAGCAATCATACCACCTATATATAGGCTAGCTAGAGTCTTATACTCTCTCTCTCTCTCTTTATTTATTTATTTATTTACTTTTAAAGAAAGCATGTATATGTACAAGTAGTTGTGATTGTGGCTCACATCTTCCCTTGGTTTTACGTCCAAGAACGGCTTAAACGCCCTCTATGGGTCGGGGATAGGCTTCCCATCCAGTTTTCTTAAAAACTGGCAAACAGGGTCTTTTTTAGTCAGATTCCCAAGACTAAGTCGATCATGTTCTTTATGAAATAGTGGCCATAAATCATGAATTGCACGATGCACATCCCCACTAGGATGCGTCTCAAGAGTCAATAGAAGGTTATCTAAAGACTCCTTACTCAGGCCATCCTTAATGAATTGTATTTTATCTTCACGGTTTATAGATACCATTCCTAAAGAACGACATTGTGTATTACAAGTCCATCTAGCACATCGATGACAAACTTCCAGTCGTTTTGCACGACGTTTCTTTGCAAAAGTGCTTTTACCTGTTCCAGGCATATGTGAAATAAAGGAGTTAGAGGACTCACCTGATAATCGGACTTTTGCTCCAATCAACTAGCGAATATCTTCAGGAATTTCATGATTCATTAACAATCTCAATCTTGCACATCTAGCACGGTAAAGTTTTGTAATCGCATTCTGAGGCAGAACGGGAAAATACTTTTTCAATTTTGCAAGATTAGTGTCCATTTTCAAATGAGAATTGGAAAAGAGATTCAAAGAATTGCAGAAATATATATACAGATATCAGTTATTATGGGAAACTGAAAGAACCGACTTAAGTCACGGAGTACTGTTATCCGCCATTTGACCGGGGTAAGAGAAACTAGCAAAAAAATCACTCAAAAAGAAAATAATAATAATAATAATCAATCTTTATATACAGGATCACCCAATTCAATAGAGTCATGTTCAACTGAAAAATTATCAAAATAAACTTTCAGACGTTGTCCATTTACCTTGAAAACATTGTCATTCTTTGGATTCTTGATGTCGTAGGCCCCATATGGATACACATGTTTCACAATAAAAGGACCGCTCCATCTTGATCTTAATTTTCCAGGAAATAAATGCAGTCGAGAATTATAAAGCAAGACTTTTTGACCAACATTGAATGTTTTTCTCAGTATATTCTTGTCATGATACTCTTTAATTCTTGCTTTATGAATTCTTGAATTTTCATATGCATCATTTCTTATTTCCTCAAGCTCATTTATTTGTAACTTTCGCAGCTGACTAGCATCATCTAAATTTGAATTAAAAGTTTTAATAGCCCAATAAGCTTTATGTTCAAGTTCCACAGGCAAGTGACAAGGTTTTCCATAGACTAGTCTATAAGGTGACATACCTAATGATGTTTTATAAGCAGTTCGATAAGCCCAAAGTGCATCATTAAGTCTTAAAGACCAATCTTTTCTATTAGGGTTCACTGTTTTCTCCAAAATATGTTTGATTTCCCTATTAGCAAGCTCTACTTGTCCACTTATTTGAGGGAGATAAGGGGTGGCAACTTTGTGTGTGATTCCATATTTCTTCATTAAAGACTCAAATGGCTTGTTGTAGAAATGTGTTCCACCATCACTTATTATGGCTCGAGGGACTCCAAATCGACTCAAAATATTTTCTTTCAAAAACTTTATCACTGTTTTGTGATCATTGTTTCGACTTGGAATTGCCTCTATCCATTTTAAAACATAATCTACTGCGACTAATATGTACAAGAAACCAAATGATGGAGGAAATGGACCCATGAAATCTATACCCAAACAATCAAAGATCTCAATGACAAGAATAGGATTTAAAGGCATCATGTGATGTTTTGAAATTGATCCCAACTTTTGACAATTTTCACAAGACTTGCATAATGCATGTGAGTCTTTGAACATGGTGGGCCAATAAAATCCACTTTGTAAGATTTTTGCAGTTGTCTTTCTTGATGAGAAATGGCCCCCACATGCCCCAGAATGACAAAATTTAATGACACTACTTACCTCATTGTCAGGAATGCATCTTCGAAATATTTGATCAGGACAATATTTGAATAAATAAAGGTCATCCCAATAAAAGTTCTTCACTTCATTCAAGAACTTTCTTTTATCTTGGGTGCTCCAATGAGCTGGCAATTGTCCTGAAACAAGAAAATTGACAATATTAGCAAACCAAGGCATTGTAGAGACAAAAAATAAAGATTCATCGAGAAAGTAGTCATCGATTGGTGTGATGTCAGTTTCCGAATCTGTTGTCAATCTTGACAAATAATCTGCGACAATATTTTCGCTGCCTTTCTTATCTTTGATTGTGATATCAAATTCTTGAAGTAACAAAATCCACCGCACCAATCTAGCCTTAGAATCTTTCTTAGAAAGAAGATATTTCAATGCTGCATGATCACTAAAAACAATAACAGGTGAGCCAACAAGATAAGACCTAAATTTTTCACATGCAAATACTACTGCAAGTAATTCTTTTTCAGTGGTGGTATAATTCATTTGAGCATTATTTAAAGTTTTACTTGCATAGTAAATTACATAAGGTTTCTTATCTTTTCTTTGTCCCAAAACAGCACCTACGGCATAATCACTAGCATCACACATTATCTCAAAAGGTAATGACCAATCAGGAGGTTGAATGACAGGAGCACAAGTAAGCAAGTTTTTAAGTTTAACAAAGGCTTTTTCACATTGTTCAGTCCATTCAAAAAAATTATCCTTTGTTAGAAGGTTACTTAAGGGCTTAGATATTACGCTAAAATCTTTGATGAACCTTCTATAAAAACCAGCATGTCCTAAGAATGATCTAACATCTTTAATAGATTTTGGTGTTGGCAAGTTTGCAATTAACTCGATTTTAGATTTGTCAACCTCAATTCCTTTTGATGAAACAATGTGACCAAGTACAATGCCGTTTGTTACCATAAAGTGACGTTTTTTCCAATTCAGCACAAGATTCTTCTCTTCACACCTGGCCAAAACCTTTTCTAAGTTAATCAAACAATCATCAAATAAATCGCCAAAAATAGAAAAATCATCCATGAAAATCTCAAGAAACTTTTCAACCATATCACTAAATATACTAAGCATGCATCTTTGAAATGTGGCTGGTGCATTACATAATCCAAAAGGCATCCTTCGATATGCAAAAGTACCAAATGGACATGTGAAAGTAGTCTTCTCTTGATCTTCCAATGCAATTTCAATTTGATTGTAACCCGAATAGCCATCTAGGTTACAATAAAATTCATGACCTGCAACTCTTTCTAGGATTTGATCCACGAAAGGTAATGGAAAATGATCTTTTTTAGTCATTGAATTAAGTTTCCTATAGTCAATGCACATGCGCCAACCGGTAACAGTTCTAGTGGGAATTAACTCATTGTTCTCATTTGTTATCA
>SRLM01000543.1:187171-249351 GCA_015708895.1 Populus ilicifolia
AATAATAATAATAATAGTACTAGTAGTAGTAGTAGTAGTAGTAGTAGTAGTAGTAGTAGTAGTAGTAGTAGTAGTAGTAGTAGTAGTACTAATAATAACAACAACAATAATAAAAAAAAAGAAGAAGATGAGAACTTTGAGATGAAATATTAAAGCAAGGATTAAACAATGATAATAACAAATGTCAAGGTTAGAGGTTCCACTAATGGTATGTCAAACAAGTATAGTATAAACTTTTATTGTTCAATTGGAAACCACACATAAAGGAGGTTCCAATCAGATTATAGATTGTTAACATGATTACATTAGTCATCTTATTCGATTAATGCTAATACTTGTAAATTTCGTCAAGCATTCATGATTATAACTTATGTTAACAACAAATCAAGTTCCTTTCATAGCTCAGGTGTCGGTTATACCATACAGTATGGGCTATGAAAGTGCCAAGCATTTGTTGTACCAATTGTTATACAACATAAATCAAGATTAATCATTTAACAAGCAAAGTATTAAAGAGTGAACAAGATAACAAATATAAAACATGTTAGTATTAAACATTAAAGTCCATATTAAGTTTATACCATACTTATTCTTACACCATTAGTGTAACCTTTTCACCTTGACATAATTAACTTAGCTAGACATAATGAAAGAAAGAAAAATAGATAAACAAAATAAGAACATAAAAGTTAACTAAAGAAAGGAAAGGAAATGAAAGGCATAAAGTTGATATTAATGAAAAAAAAGCATAAAGAATACAAAGAGAGAAAACAAGAGCATGATCTTGATCTGGACACCAAGATGCCTAAATACATGGCAAATGCCTCCTTTTATAGGCCAAAATTGGGAACTATTGATTTAATGACTAATTGATGAGTAGCTTGACTTGGTGACATTCCTTATCTTCTCTTGTCTGCCCAAAACGTCATTGATGACATCAAACTTAGAGCCACTTGAAAACATGAAAGTTCTAGGCAATTTTCTCAGCTTTCTTGTGTAAACAATTCAGCTCATTTCGACTTCTAGAACTCCAGATATGGCCAAAATACTGAACCATGCTCGGGCTAGAGGACAGATTCGGGCTTTGTTGTTGTTGTAACAATTTGGACTTGAAAATAGCCTTTTTAGATCTTGGGCTCCATAGGAAAGTTGTAGGCCTATGTCTTACCTTTCCATCCATATAAAGTAGATCTAAATCTGAGATCTATAGCTCTAGATATGACCCGATTACCAAACAGTGTTCCGGTTTGGATTGCACCGACATCTCTTTTCTAAGCTTGATCATCTCTTTGCCTTTGCAATTGAAGTTCTTAAAGTCATCAATCAATCCTTTCATTTATGTGATAGACCTGCATTTAAAATGGACATTTACCACAAATTAAAGGTATCTTATATTATTAGATAAATTATTATAAAACGTACTTTAGTTAAGGAGTTATTGATACTTTAAGTGCAAAATGATGATATAAAACCATGATAAAAATGCACTTTTGAGTACTAATCAATTATGTTTAGCTAAGTTTCTTATGTCAAGGTGAAAAGGTTACACTAATGGTGTAAGAATAAGTATAGTGTAAATTTAATATGGATTTTAATGTTTAATACTGATATGTTTTGTATTTGTTATCTTGTTCACTCTTTAATACTTTGCTTGTTAAATGACTAATCTTCATTTATGTTGTATAATATTTGGTAAAACAAATACTTGGCACTGTCATAGCCCATACTATATAATATAACCGACACTTGAGCTATAAAAGAAACTTGATTTGTTGTTAATATAAGTTATAATCATGAATGCCTGACCATATTTACAAGTATTGACATTAATTGAATATGATAACTAATGTAATCATGTTAACAATTTATAATCTGATCAGAACCTCCTTTATGTGTGGTTTCAAATTGACTAATAAGAGTTTATACTATACTTATTTGACATACCATTAGTAGATCCTCTAACCTTGACATTTGTTGTTATCATTTGATTAGTACTTAAAAGTGCATTTTTATCAAGGTTTTATATCATCATTTTGCACTTGAAATATCAATAACTCCTTAACTAAAGCATGTTTTATAGTAACATATCTAATAATATAAGATACTTTTCATTTATAGGAAATGTTTATTTTAAATGCAGACCTATCACATAATTGAAATGATTGATTGATGAATATAAAAGCTGAAATTAAAAGGACAAAAAGATGGTTAGATTTAGAAAAGAGATGTTAGTGCAGTCCAAATCGAAATACTATTTAGTAATTAGATCATATTGAGAGTTGTAGATCTCAGATTTAGGTCTACTTTATATGGATAGAAAGGTAAGACATAAGCCTACAACTTTCATATGGAGCTCAAGAATTAAAAAGGCTATTTTCATGTTCAAATTATAGCAATAATAAAAAAATATGAATTTGTCCTACAACCCGTGCACTATTCAGTGTTTGACTCATATCTTGAGTTCTAAAAGTTCAAATGATCTCTATTTTTCTTTTCTAGAAAGCTGAGACAATTTTTTACAACTTTTATGTTTTCAAGTATTCTAATTCTGACGTTATTAATGATGTTTTGGGCAAATAAAAGAAGATAAGAATTGTCATCAAGTCAAGAATTGGCTAACCCATTCATCAATTAGTCATCAAATCAATAGTTCTCAATTTTGGTGTATAAAAAGAGGCATTCGCTATGCATTTAGGAATCTTGGTTTTCCAATCAAGATCATATTCTTGCTTTCTCTCTTTGTATTTTTGTAATGCTTAAGTTTTGTTTTTATTAATATCAAGTTTATGTCTTTCAATTCCTTTCCTTTACTTAGTTAACTTTTATATTATTTATGTTCTTATTTTGCTTATTTATTTTTCTTTCTTTCATATGTTTAGCTAAGTTTATTTTGTCAAGGTGAAAAGGTTACACTAATAGTGTAAGAATAAGTATGGTGTAAACTTAATATGAACTTTAATGTTTGATACTAACATGTTTTGTATTTGTTGTTTACTCTTTAATACTTTGCTTGTTAAATGATTAATCTAGATTTATATTATATAACACTTGGTACAACAAATACTTGACACTTTCATAACTCATACTGTATGGTATAATTGACACCTGAGCTATGAAAGGAACTTGATTTATTATTAACATAAGTTATAATCATGAATGTCTGACGAGATTTAGAAGTATTAGCATTAATTAAATAAGATACTAATACAATTATGTTAACAATTTATAATCTGATTGAAATTTTCTTTGTGTGTGGTTTCCAATTGAATAATAAGAGTTTATACTATACTTGTTTTACATACCATTAGTGGATCCTCTAACCTTGACATTTATTATTATCATTGTTTAATCTTTACATTAGTCTTTCATCTCAAAGTTCTCATCAACTTTTTCTTCTTTACTACTACTACTACTACTATTTTTATTATTGTTGTTACTATTATTGTTATTATTGTTGTTATTGTATTATTGTTATTTATAATTTATACAATTAACCTCCTTGTGGTTCGACTCCGGTCTTGCCGGATTATTTATTATTTCGACACTTTTACACTTGGAAGAAGATATCAATTTTTTGGTCGTGTTATCATTGTTTAATCTTTATGTTAATCTTTCATCTCAAAATTCTCATTAAATTTTTCTTTACTACTACTACGATTAGTGTTACTATTATTGTTGTTATTGTTATTGTTGTTGTTATATTAATATTATTTATAATTTATACAATTAATCTCCATGTAATTTGACTCTGAACTTGCTGAGTTATTTATTATTTTGACACTCCTACACTTGGAAGAAGATATTAATCTTTTAATCGTGACAGCGATCTAATATCATTTATGTTTTTAAGTTATTTATTTAATCAATCCCTAATTTTTAAAAAAAATACATTTCAATACCATTTTTTTTTCTTTTTTTAGTTTTTTTTATGAATGTGAGAGAGGGGGTTGCCAAAATCCAGCTTATAGAAAGAAAGTTAGAGTTGGAGAAGATTTAGATCACTAAAATAATATACTATTATATCAAATGGTTTCATGCAATGAAGAGGATTATGATTAAGTGTTCTTTTACCTTAGAAACACACAAATAACAAATTTAAGCTTAGGAAGATTTTTTTTTATTTCAGGTTTTGGATTGGTTTTTTGTGTTTTTTGAAGTTATAGGTTGTTTTAATAAGGTTTTTTAGATATTTCCTAGGTTTTTAGGTAAAGAATGAATGAAGAATGAGTTTTTAGGTAAAAAAAATGAATAAAGAATGAGTTTTCTAGGTAAAAAATTAATTTTATTTTTCCAAACACTCAAAGCCAAATTCTGAGGTTTTGAGACGGCGCAATTGTCTATTAAGACAAATGACATGCCGTCTATTTTTCAAACAAAAACAATAGAACAAATAACATATTATCCGCCTCATTAAACTTAAAAAATAAAGGTTCATTTTTGTAGGCTTACACAGGCCTTTTCTTGATTAGAGTGTTGGGTTTGGCTTATCAGGCCTAACATCGTTTTGACTCATTTTTATTTTTAATTTTTATATTAATCATTTTTATATTTATTTTTTAAATAATTTTTAAATTTTAATTATTATCCTTTCTCTATGATTTTTATTTTATTTTTTAATTATATTGGGCAAGTTTAGTTTTTTCAAATACTAGTATGATTCATTTGTATTATTTTTTTGTATATTTTATATAGATTAAATATTTTTATAATATTTTTAATATGTGTAATCTTGCATAATATTTTTTTTTACTTTTATTTTTTTAATAAATTTTATGTGTATGTTAATTTTTATTATAAATTGATTTTCATAAACAAATTCATTAAATACAAACAGATAAATAACTCGTATTATGATATTAAATATCTTTATTTCTATTGGTTTCTTAATTTTTCCATTTATGTTTACATTTATCATTGATTACTTTTCTTTTCATTTATTTACACAATGGCTAGTGGTTTATTTAATTTGATGTGTATAGAAGCTTTTTTATTTACATTTATAATTTTTTATGTAAAAAACCATTCTTAAAAATTCAACATGTTCAAGTTTTTTACCATCTATTAGAGTTTTTAATTTTATTATTATCCTTATGATTTTTTTTCCTTAACTCTTTTATAATTTTTTTTTAATTTCAACCTTTAATCCAAGTTGATAATGTATTGTTTTTATTTTGTCCTTATTGATCAATATTTTTTATATCTATGTTTTCTCATTTATTATTATTGCCTCTTTTTTTTTCCCAATATGATTCAAATAAAATTACCTGATTTAGTTGGTTGGAACCAAAACATGCCAGCAACACTAAAATATTTTATTGAAAAAAATACAAACTCATAGCATAACTCAGGCACCAACAACAACTAGTATATAAAGCAAACATGTAGCATTTATTGTATATAACTATAAATATAATTGTAACTAAATATACTAAAATGCAAGGGTGTTTACAGTAGTGTTAAACACTATTAAAGCATTCACAAAGCACCATGAACTAAAACTTGCAACTTTATTTTATTATATTTTTATCTTGGCTTTTTAATTTTATTTTTTTTATTGTCTCCCTTAATTGCAAAATTAGCATCCAATTACATTAATTTTATTGGCTATCAACAAAATTAAAAAAAGGGATCAATTTAGAAAAGACATAAAAAATAGGTGGTGTATATATTTAAAGCTGGCATAAAAAATACACTTTAATCCATTAATTTATAAAATTAGACATTTTTCCATCCTATATGTTTTTCTAAGTTAATTTTGATACATAATTTTAGTTTTGTTGTTTTTAAGTCCTTGAATTTTTAAGGAGATAGAATTTTTTGTTGGATTTTAGCATAAGAAGAGAAAATTATCTTTTTATAAATATTCTAACCACCAAATTAGTTGATGTTAGATTTCCACAAAGTCTATTTGATGAAATGTAATTGTTTCAAACTCAATATTACATAATAAAGTAGATTCCGGTTAAGAAAGATAAATAAAGCTTGGTTTGATTACATATTTTAGGTTTGTTTTTGAGTTTCTTAAGTTGATAAATGAGTTTTTAGATGTTGCAAGGGTGTTTATAAGGTGTTTCTTGATTAAAATAAGTTGAAAAAAAATATATTTCTAAGAAAAAATGTATCTATCCTAATTTTCTAACCATCATTATGGTAATTAGATTCTAGGCATATAAGTAACACGACATGTCACTTAATTTATTTTTATTTTTTCAATATCTTTTTTTAAAAAAAGTAGGGTCTAAGCACGCAACACAAGCTTCTTCTTTTTTCATATCTAAATGTTCTAGAATGATATATATATATATATATATATATATATATATTTTAACCTAACAATCAAGTTAAGTAGCTAGTTTGTTGCTTGCCAGTTTAGATAAACAAGTCATATCAACTTTTTTTTTCATTAATTAATAATTATAGTGGTCAATTAATTTATTTTTATACACTAGTTGAATTTTTAATTATTATTTTAAATATTTCATCATATATAAAAAAATATTATTTATATTTTAAATGTAATTATGTGTGTTTTATCAACTCATAGTGTAGTGTGATCCCGAAACCTAGTATACTCTAAATTTATTATTTATTGATATAATTTAATGATTTTTGTACTATTCCAAAATAAAGAAGAGGAACAACGGTTGAGTTGAGAGTTGAGGTTGTGTAATGGTTTTTTTTATTAATTTATTACTTATTTGTCTTGGTATATGTAACTTTTTTATTTTTTATAAATTATAATAGTTCTTAAAAAAAAAACTCTGATCAAAGGACATTTATAGCCTTTTATCATTATAAAACAATGTTCAAACAAGTTGGTAACCTACGCTCATTTTCTTTTTGAAATAGTTAATTCAAAATTAAATTTTTTGATTTTTTTATAACACATTATTTAACTTCAAAAAAAATATTATATTAACTAAAAAAATAAAATGAATTAACTCGTATTGCCATGACTCGGATTTTAATAATAGCTTCGCTATCAAACCTCACTTAATAATCAAATATCTAAGAGAGTATATTTTGTAATTATTTATAAATTATGATAATACTTACATTCATAAAACTATTTTGATGCGACAGGTTAATTCAAAACCTGGTCAATTTAGAATTGAAATTGAGTTGGATTAATAATTTGGTGTGATATGGTTAACCCAATAAATTAACTCGGTAACCTAGTCAAACTTTAGTTATAGCTTGTTAATTTTTTTTTGTTTTTCTAAAATGATATCATTTTAATTTATTTTTTTAAATTAACCTAAACAACTTGATAATATAATAAAAATTCAATAATTTGATAAACATTTGAAACCTAAATCTTCAACTAAGGCCTTGTTTGTTTCCAGGAATTCATTTTCTTGGAAACCATTTTCCCCACTTTCTCTTGTTTGGCAAGCATAAGGAAAATTGGTCAAAAGAAACTTAATTCTAGTCAACAGAAAAAAATGAAACGTTAGAGCAGGAAAGTGTTTTTCTTTATTTATTCTAATGAAAATACTTTTTTTTATTTATTAACAAAAAGTGTCTTCTATCCTAAAAAAACAAATCCCTAAAGACTCTTTCTCTCTCAAATACACAAATCAATTGCAAGCATCTTTCATCTTCCAGGTATTTTTTTTCAAATGTTTTTATTTATCTTGTTTTCATCCTCTTTATTTTTAATTTGTTGTTATTATTATGGTATAAATCTTATGCTGTGTTTTTTCCATTGTTTATTTGTTATTTCACTGTAACCATGCTCTGTTAGTGGTTATAAGCCGGGTATTTCACTATAACCAAAAGCTCCCTATGCTTTGTTAATTTCACTGCAACCAAAAGCTTCCATGTTTTGTAAATCGAAACCCATGGGAAGGCAACCCATTCAACCACAGCAAATCCAAACCCCTGTGAAAAATCAACAACAACAAACCTAAAAATTGAACCCAGAAATCAAACACGGACCCATACACATACACGGCAAAATTATTTCCTTTCACCATTTTTGCTATCATAGCAAAGAATTACCATTGTCACAGCTAAGAATCATCATTCTTCTCTGAGGCTGAAGATGCCCCTCAGACCCGTTTCCTTTCCATTCTCTTCGCCAGGCAACCCATGCATAGAAAATGACAACCCCTGCATTTTTCCTATAAACCAAACACTACAAACCTATACACAGCAATCCATACACAACAAACCCAAACCTATTTTCCCCAAAAAGCAGGTTTGTAGTGTTTTTTTACAAAAACCAAACAAAACAATTTGTTTGGTTTCTGTGAAAAAAACATAGCAAACCCATGCTCTGTTTCTCCACCCGATGTGATTTTCCTTCTCTGTTGTTGATATGCATATCCTGTGTTTTGTGCATTTCTTGTGCTTTGTTGGCGTGATGTGTGTGCGTTGATGATGAAACAGGGAATTGATTTCGGTAGAAATCTTGACTGTTAAGAGGCCCGTTGAAGTTGATGTTGATGTTGATGATGATGCACGATAGATTCGTTTGGGTAGAAAATAGAAATAGGCAATGGTTCCTTATTAGTGGTTAGCCGGATATTAATTAATTGAGGCATTACTAAATGGTAGATAATGCTGCACAGTAGATTGGTTTGGGTAGAAGTTGGGTATTAATTAATTATGATGTTGCACAGTAATTGAGAACAGAATTGATAGTAGTTAAGCCGGGTATTAATTAAGTAGAAGGCATTAGTGAACGACTGATTATGCTGCACAGTAATTATTTAAGAATTGATATGGGTAAAAATATTAGACAATGAAATATAATGTGCGTTGATGATGATGATTATGACCAAACTTAAGATGTTAGTTGGGTCTCACATGTTGCTTGAGATATTATTAGTTGAGGAGGTACTTAAAGAAAGCAAACCTTGTTCGACCTTTAAAATAGAATTTTTTTGTTAAGGTGGCTACAAAAATAAGTCAAAAATTCAACGTTCAATGCGAGCCTAAGTATGTCGACAATCATCTCAAGACAGTGAAAACAAAAATGGAGAATAATAACCAAACTTAAAAATAAAAGTAGCTTTGGTTGGGAAGATTGTTTGAAGATGATTACAGTTTCAAAAGATGTATATGATGAAGAAGTAAAAGTATAATAAATATTATACTTTTTGTAATTTTTATAATTACTTTTGTTTCTAAAATGTTATATAATGAACTAAACAATTGCATATTCTAAACTTTATGAACAGGCACATCCCAATCATGATAAGTTTTTCAACAAAACACTTAATATGTATGAGGCAATGACAATTGTTGTTGGAAAAGACATGACAACCAGAAATTATGCCAAATCATATGCTGATGTCAACTTAGAAGAGAACACTGAAGAGCAATTAATTTCAATTGAAAATGAAAGTGAATATGAAGAAAGTTATAAGAGAAAAGAAACATTTTCGTCTAATACACAAAAGAGGCAACACAAGAAGAGAAATCGCATGTATGAAGATGATGGTATTGAAAAGTTGTCTAAACAGATTGGAGATGTAACATTTGTAATTCAAAACCTCAGCAAAAATCAGTTTGATGTTAATGCGCTGTATACAGAAATGATGAAAATTGAAGGCTTTAATGAGATCACTCTTAAGGATGCATTTGATCATTTAGTCTAAAATGAAATGTTGGCAAAAGCATTTATGACAAAAAATATTATTTTGAGAAAAATTTGGTTTCAGAATTTTATGAACCAACATTACTACAGACCTGCTTGCTAAAATGGCTTGACTATGTTGGAAATTTGGGTTCAGACTATGTTAGTTATGTAACTAGTATGTTTACTTGTTTAATTTAGTCTAACATATTTTGTTTGTAATTTGAACTAATATGTATATATATGATATTGACACTTAATATCTATGCATGATTATGTTTGATGTTAGATATTTATACTTCTATCTTGATGTTTATTTGATATATATTAAAGGGATATTAAAGAGATAATTGCCTTTACCCATACAAAAAAAAATTATCCAAAAAACCCATAAAAATATTTTTTTATGTATTTATCTTTTAAAAAATTCTTCATATAAAAAAAACCTAAATATATAACTCTTACCATAAACTAATTTGGCTTTCTTCATATGAAAAAAAAAACTTATTTTAAGAGTTTAAAATTGAAAAAAAAATATATTAATAGGTTTTACGTAAAAAAATATTTCACAAGCTTATTTCTCTATAATATGATATGACATATATTTTATAAAATAAGTTGTGTATGAATATAGGATATAAAAAAAAATTCATCATTATACTTTTTAGATTTTATTTTTTTATTGTAAGTGATTAAATATTTTATATTTATTAGATAAACTTGGAAAAAAAATTTAATTCATTAATAAATTATTTTTCAGTTCATTTTTCATAACATAACCAAATACTGGAAAGTGTTTTCTAATTTGTTTTCCATAACACTATCAAATTTTCATTGCGGGACTAAGAGCCGAGCTATGTATCCTAATCAATTAGATTATAATGAATTTATGATTTTATCTTCATCAATTTATAAAAATATTTAAATAGGCTAAGATTATTTTTTGAAAAAAAAAATTGAATTAAGTTTGTAAAGGAGTTTCTAAGAGGAGTCTATTTAATAAGGTGGGTGGTGAAGTATATTTTTGTAAAAATATTTTTTTAATAAAAAAATATTAATATGATTTGTTTTTGGATTAATATGGATGTATAATTAACTTGTACGCATCTCAATTAATTTTATAAATTAAAAAATTAATAATTATATAAATCTTTAATAATTCTAAAGTTTATAAGACTTGAATTGGTGATTTTTAGAATACAAATGAAATCTTGACCCATGAGTTACATCCCTCAAAGTTATTAATATTATATTTTTTTAATTTTTAATATAACACATTGAAATTATTAAAAAATATATTTATAAAAAATCAGTGTAATAATTTTTTATATGCACCACTAGAATCTCTAGCAATGTCACGTGCCCTTGAATTTTCCAAGTTCCTTGTCCAAGATAATGTGGTTTCCAGTGACCAACCTAGGAAAGCGACTTTTGTGTGGTTCAAATTGAAAATAAGGTGATGTTTGTGTTTGTGGTGATATTGTATTTTTTAAAAAATTAAATTATTTTTTTTATTTTTAAATTATTTTAGTATGTTAATAGTAAAAATAAATTTTTAAAAATAAAAAATATTATTTTAGTATATATTTTAAGTAAATTTTTTTTATAAAATACATCCAAAGACCATTTAAAACGCTATAATCTATCGGTCAACAATACTATAGTTAGTGTGTCGTTGGATACCATATCAGATCATGTCAGTTGTTGGTCATTATTTTACTTTCGACCCTAATTCAAACATTTACGTTGTAATTGGTTAGTGTATGTGGAATATAACAATGATCCATGTTGGTAATTCCACAGAAATTTTATTTTTCTAATCTCGTGGGGCTAACAACTGATCTCCACAACATTAATTTCTCTACACAAACTTCTATGATTATATATGATGATGTTTATTTTTGTATTTTAAAAATAATTTAAAAAAGATTTAATTTTTTTTATTTAAAATAAATATTTATTTTAGTATTTTTAAATCATTATATTAAAAATATTTTTTTAAAGTAAAAATAATTATTTTTATATACTTTTAAATAAAAAATATTTTTTAGAAAAATCATAATTACATTTCCAAAAAAATTTAATTCCCTGCAAGTTTAGCGAGGCAAACAAATTAAAGATGGGCTTGCATCTGGAATAATGTTTTCTAAAATTTAATTATTATTATTTTTACTTAGAATTTTGTTTTTGTTTTTGGATGCTGATGACCCACCTTCAAACATTACCTCTCTCGTGTCATTATGTTCTAAATAAACTTTCACTTATATCTATAAAGGAGAAAAGGCAAAAGAAGGCACCTTTGCCGGTAAGTACTCATCAAATGTACGCTACAGTGGTTGGAAATCATTTGAATTTGAATTCGTTTTTCATTGCCAAAAACATCTTTAACAAGAGTGAAGAAAAATGTTAAACAAAGGGCACGCCATTTTTTTTTTTTTTTTTTGAGAATGAATTCAGATTCCTAAAGTCTGTTTTTCTCGACAAAGAAGAGACTCAGGCGAAATGGATGCTACATGAGCTTTAAGGAACATCCTTAACCACTTCATATGTTAGCCTCTAAAAGGTTAAACCTCAATATGCATCCAGAACTTCATGGTGACAAGTTGAAAACGGATGAACATTATCTGAATGTATTGAATAAGCATGAACAGAAACGTACAGAATTCTTACATTACCTGTCTTTGATAGCTACTTCCATTAACAAAAACATACAAAAGCACACGCTCGCACATTCAAAATACCTTTCTGAAAGTGAGAATTCTCTGAAGATATCACTCGTGAATTTTTGTTGCAGAAAAGAGCTGGGAATGAAATATGTATTCATATTTGTAATGTTTGAGAAATCAATGAAACGATGTTTGACAACCGGAATGAAATGCGTAGCTAAGAATTTGTAATTAAACAAGCATTTGACATTCATTGCCTAAATACTTTATGCCCATAGAGCAACTATGAAGTGGCATCCAGAGCACAAAACAATTGCTTAATCAAGTAAGAACATTGCGCACAAGTCACTTGCACAAAAATGCTAAATCAATTGAAATTCACTTCAAAATACATTTCGTTACATGCATATAACGAGCTAATATCATTCCAGGCAGTTCAGATACCTGTACTTCAGATTTCAACAGCGCAATTTGATTGAACTTCATAAACGACCACTGAACTCCCACCATATCTATGTAATAATTACAATAGAACATGATAATAGATGCTGTAGTTATTGTCTTTCGAAAATTTTATATACTTTTGTAAACAATGCATCTACAAATAAATAAAGAATGCTAATCCTAACCAAGAAAGAGCGGTGTGAGCCAACATGATGTCCATGTGCTAGTTCCGCAAAGCTGGCAACAGGTGCTCCCCGTTGTTGATAGACAGCCAAGAGAATAAATCAACCGCGTCCTTCACTTGCTACCTTGAACACAGAGCATTGAGCAGCACATGAGCCAGCATGAGGTCCACAAAATACTGGTGGCCGATTTCACCGTCCCTCCACTTCATCTTAGCTGGAGCTCTGCCATAATGTACCCCATCACTGCACCGATTGTCAAAATGCCATGGAAAAGTCATATCAAAGTTATCTATCACACCAGAAACCAACCCAGCTCGCCTGAATTTATCTAATGCAACCCAATTAAATACCTCCATCTTGTTCGGATTAAATGCTAGTGATCTTGCATACCCACCAGTGGCTATTGTTGTCCGGTAAAAGATTTGGGGAACTGCCAACCCTCTCTGCTTCACCGAATCCATGACTTCTTTCCAGAATGATGCAGCATACCCTGCTCCCTCTGAATATGCTCTAAAACTATGCCAATGCACGCCATCATGTAAACCTGAATTCATGATTAAAGTGTCTGGCACTGTCTCCTCTGAGAAGTACTTCTTCAACAGATTCCTAAATCCTTCATCCATCAAGGAATTAAATCCTTCATAATTCATTGTCTCATTCCAATGACCATTGAAAATGCTCGTAATTCTGACACTTTGAGATGCATCTTTCGGGTTTGAAAAGTTCATATCAAACCGTCTAGGAACTGATGGTATTTGAGGCAAATCCAACACAAAATTGAGCATGTTTCTTATAGTATCAACATGATTTGAATCACCCCAAAAGAAAATCCAGCGATTCTTCAAGCAATTCCAAGCAGAATCAGCTGAGAAAAGCCTAAATGAACAGTGGCTTGAATACACCCAGCCATTACTCTCTAACAACCCTAAAGAACCACTGCACCAAGGACTTTGGCATGGAAAATCTGGCGCCAGACAGCGGTACCGGCCATCATTACTGATTTGACAACCATCATTTTTAGCCTGCCTAGTCCACCTTCCTAGCCAAAGATCTCTATTGAAATCAGATTTTTCACAAGTTTCAATCTTTGGCAACTGAGCACCGCCCTTAACAAACTTGATTCGAAACTTACGCAATTGTTTATCAAAAACAAATCTCCATGGTGAGAATTTAAGACCTTGAAAATGCCTATAAAGCAAAATAAGAGTAAGATTATAATCACCAGAAAAATCAGGATGAACTTGAAGCAAAATAGAGTAAGACCCATTTCCAAAATCCCTGACTAAAGGCCTTGATTTCCATGCCTCCCCTGAAAGATCAGTCTCGAAATAATCGCCACCTGAACACACAAGATTCTTGGACTCATCCAGAGCATGAAAACCAAATTCATGACTATCACCAGCCGTCAACTCAATCAAATCTTCACCATCCAGTCCAGGAATTACAATCTCCATCGTACGTGACTCTCTACAAGGCTCCCCTTCGGGAGCTAGCCACCTTGAAAGAAGGTTTTCCGTCAAGTTTGGCTCCAGTTCAGTGGACACCCACTTCACACTACCATCTGATCCATTCCTTCGCGAGGCTAAATTCTCCAAAACTCCATCTGAATATTTCTGAGCAAAAGAAACATTCTCGTCGTTTTTCAGTACTATGTTAGAACTAGGTGGGACCCTGGTATCATTGTCGTTGCTCTCTTGGGCTAATGGGTTATTGGTGGTGCCATTTTTTATGATTGTAGAGAAATTCTGACGGATTTCATGTTGCTGGGTTAGATTTGTGAGAGGGTGCTGTGTTTGAGGTTTCTTGTCGTTGCTCTCTTGGGCTAGTGGGGTATTGGTGGTGCCATTTTTTGTGATTGCAGAGAAATTTCGAAGGGTTTCTTGTTGCTGGGTTATATTTGTGAGAGGGTGTCGTGTGTGAGGTTTCATGGTCGAATATTGCTTCGTGGACCTTCTTGATTCGACGATGCTTCTAATGGTACCCCCATCTATGCTCCCAATAACCACCAAGCCGAGGAAGACGAAGGCTGCTAGTACATGAAGACGCCATTGGAGCACAAAGTTTGAACGGTGAAAAATCCACGATTGGCTATCTGCTTTTTCAGGCATGTCTGCTAAGAAACACAACAACAAAAGTAGAACAAGTGAAGAACTAAGGACTGTTGTCTCGGAGACAATAATTTGAAGGCAACAAGATCACGACAATCCAAGAAAGGTATAATATTTTATACTATCCCTCTGAAAAAAAAACCCTTGATTCTCTCGACAGAATCAACAGGAGAGGTGTTTTCTTACCTGTTATAAAACCTCTGGGGAGCTGAAATTTTCTTTGTGAAGCGAAAAGTAAGGTAGTGTAGTTTATTACCAATTGCAAGACAGCAGGGTAATTTTATTACTCGTATATCTCGAAAAGAGCTTTTCTTTTCAAGAAATTCTTCTCGTTGCTAACTCGAGTTTGCAGCTTAACGTCAGGTTTTGGGGTCCAAATAATTACTAAAACAAGGAAACAGAGACAGAAAACATGGAAGGATTAATCTCTCTTGGGTCTTTTATACAGTTTAAGTGTTGAAAATTTTTTCTTAATAGGTTTCCTTGGTGACTTGTATTTACCGCATCCACGGCCAAAGACTCTTAACAACCATGCTATTAATCTCGTATATTTTTAGCAAAAAATACGATGTTTGATGATGTAAATGTGTTTTAAGAAAATATATAAAAAAAATAATGATTTGATTTATAACGCCGACCGACCGACTGAAATTAATTAATTGATTTTATTTGATTAGAAAATAAAAAAAAGGATATTAATATTAATTAGATAATTTTTTTAATTAAAATTATGATACCCTAGGAATAAAACAACAGAAGCACAAAATTGGATGGGTAAAAAAGGAATAAGAAAATTGGATTAAGATAACAAACACCTTAAAAACATAAGGAGAAAAACCACATAAAAAACCAATAAAACTTTTGTAAATGAGTTAAAAAAAAAGATCCAAAGAATAAAGACCAAATATTAAGAAATCAAATTTAAAAATAAAAATTAAGGATCAAATTAAAAATAATAACACAAAATAAACTTAGATTGAAGGATGAAATTAAAAAAAAAATTAAAATGATCAATTAAAAAAAATCTAAAATAAAATAATTAAAAACCAAACCAAAAGTATAATATATTGTAAATTTGAATTGAAGAACTAAATTAAATAAAGCTATTATAATAGAGTTAGGGATACAAATAAGAAATTAAAAGAAGAATGGCCAAAGCATAAACACCATAATTAAAGAATACCAAATTGATCTTTTTAGGAGAGGAGAGAAGAAAAAAATAAAGTTCATCGGCGACAAATTATCCAACTATTAATGATGTACCGCTTGAAAGAAAATGTAAAGAAGCATTTACAAACATTATGGATTGACAGGCTCGACCATCAAGAGGCGTTGCATACACTACCTAAAGTATGAGGTGCCTCTCTGACACGACAAAAAGATTGATATCTTCTCCCAAGTGCAGGAGTGTCGAAGTAATAAATAACCCGACAAGACCGGGATCGAACCACAGGGAGATTATTGTACAAATTATAAATAACAATAATACAACAACAACAACAATAATAACAACAATAACACCAATAATAATAATAATGATAACAATAGTACTAATAATACTAGTAGTAATAATACTAATAATAATAATAACAACAACAACAATAATAAAGAAGAAGAAGATGATGAGAACTTTGAAATGAAATATTAAAGCAAGGATTAAACAATGATAATAACAAATGTCAAGGTTAGAGATTCCACTAATAGTATGTCAAACAAGTATAATATAAACTCTTATTATTCAATTGGAAACCACACGTAAAGGAGGTTTCAATCAGATTATAAAGTGTTAACATGATTACATTAGTCATCTTATTCGATTAATGCTAATACTTGTAAATCTCGTCAAGCATTCATGATTATAACTTATGTTAACAACAAATCAAGTTTCTTTCATAGCTCAGGTGTCGGTTATACCATACAGTATGGGCTATGAAAGTGTCAAGCATTTGTTGTACCAAGTGTTATACAACATAAATCAAGATTAGTTATTTAACAAGCAAAGTATTAAAAAGTAAACAAGATAACAAATATAAAACATGTTAGTATTAAACATTAAAGTCCATATTAAGTTTACACCATACTTATTCTTACACCATTAGTGTAACCTTTTCACCTTGACATAATTAACTTAGCTAGACATAATGAAAGAAAGAAAAATAGATAAACAAAATAAGAACATAAAAGTTAACTAAAGAAAGGAAAGGAAATGAAAGGCATAAACTTGATATTAATGAAAACAAAGCATAAAGAATACAAAGAGAGAAAACAAGAGCATGATCTTGATCTGGACACCAAGATGCCTAAATGCATGGCAAATGCCTCCTTTTATAGGCCAAAATTGGGAACTATTGATTTGATGACTAATTGATGAGTAGATGACCAACCCTTGACTTGGTGACAATCTTTATCTTCTCTTGTCTGCCTAAAACATTATTGATGACATCAAAATTAGAGCCACTTGAAAACATGAAAGTTCTAGGCAATTGTCTAAGCTATTTTGTGTAAAAACTTCAGCTTATTTTGACTTTCAGAACTCCAGATATGGCCAAGATACTGAACAGTGCTCGGGCTGGAGGACAGATTCAGGCTTCTTTATTGTTACAACAATTTGGACTTGAAAATGGCCTTTTTAGATCGTAGGCTCCATATAAAAGTTGTAGGCCTATGTCTTACCTTTCTATCCATATAAAGTAGACCTAAATCTGAGATCTATAGCTCTAGATATGACCCAATTACCAAATAGTGTTCCGATTTAGATTGCATTGACATGTCTTTTCTAAGTTTGATCATCTCTTTGCCTTTGCAATTGAAGTTCTTAAAGTCATCAATCAATCCTTTCATTTATGTGATAGGCCTGCATTTAAAATGGACATTTACCACAAATTAAAGGTATCTTATATTATTTGATAGATTATTATAAAACGTATTTTAGTTAAGGAGTTATTGATACTTCAAGTGCAAAATGATGATATAAAACCATAATAAAAATGCACTTTTGAGTACTAATCATACCCCCAACTAGCTTATTACTAGTCCCTAGTAATCAAAGCGTTCAAATAGAAAAATAATTTGCAAATTCCACAAAGCAAGGTATTCATCATTTAACTTCCATTACTCTATCTAGATAAACAAACTCTTGTTAGATTTATATACCTGCTCAATACCTCTGAACAAGATATTCAAAAACTTTTTCTTTTGTGCTCAATGTATCAACACATAATTATAGAGCTTTTCTTAGAAGAAAACAAAATTTGTGTTCTAATGTTTAAGGTTAACTTTCTTGGGTTGAGATTATTATTTTTGTCTTCTTTTCTTTTTTGTTTTTTGTTTTTTAATATATATATACATATAATTTAAAACACCATATATTTTTAACCTATGTAACGAGCTTTCAGCTAATGACTCACAGACTAGTTGTTCTTAGGGCATTAGGTGTTAAGATACCACTACGAGCTTAGTAACTCAGGTTGCAGATACTGATATGTAGATAGTGCAATGTTTGATTGCCTTAAGCTGTTCTCCTCAACCCATGTAACAAGCGTTGGGCCAATAGCTTCCAAGTCAGTTGACTTTAGGGTATTAGGTGTTAAAACACCCCTTCGAGCTTAATTGCTTAGGTTAGGGAGGCTACGAAACCAAACTTATTTACATTTTTATTATTATCATTCATTTTTTTCTTTTTCTCTTTTTTTTTGTTTTTTTTTAATTATATACTATCCATTTCCCTTAGTTGTTACCTTTAACAAAAGAACATAAATAATGTAATAATCCAATATGCAACCCACAATCATATGTTGAAGTGTGTGTGTAAATTAAGGTTTTAGAATACATGTTAAATAAGTATATGAGCAGACTTAAGTGATAATAATACAAGAGCTTATAAATCTGAATATTTCAAGAAGTATTATGATAGACCTTGTTACGAATGATTACTAAGATGCGTCTCAAGAGTCATAAAAGATTCTCCTTACTCTGTCATCATAGTAACAACCATTTTGCACATGCTTTATGAAATAGAAAATACAGTTTTTTTTTTTAGCTACTACCCTCTCCCCCCAACTAAAATAAGACATTGTCCTTAATGTTTAAAGGTAGAAAGATAGAGTATAGAAGATATCACCTGAAATAACAAACATTGACAAACCTAAAACACACTGAAACAAATATAAGTAATAACAAAACACAATAATAAAACCAAAAGACACAAAGAGCATGTATATGTACAGGTAGTTGTGATTGTGGCTCACATCTTCCCTTGGTTTTTCATCCAAGAACAGCTTAAATGCCCTTTATGGGTCGAGGATAGGCTTCCCATCCAGTTTTTTAAAAAACTAGCAAACAAGGTCTTTTTTAGTCAGATTCCCAAGACTAAGTCAATCATGTTCTTTATGAAATAGTGGTCATAAATCATGAATTACACGATGCACATCTCCACTAGGATGCGTCTCAAGAGTTAATAGAAGGTTATCTAAAGACTCTTTACTCAGGCCATCCTTAATGAATTGTATTTTATCTTCACAGTTTATAGATATCATTCCTAAAGAACGACATTGTGTATTACAAGTCCATCTAGCATATTGATGACAGACTTTCAGTCGTTTTGCACGATGTTTTCTTTGCAAAAGTGCTTTTACCTGTTCTAGGCATGTGTGAAATGGAGTTAGAGGACTCACCTGTAATCGGACTTTTGCTTCAATCAACCTGCGAATATCTTCAAGAATTCCATGATTCATTAATAATCTCAATCTTGCACATCTAACATGGTAAATTTTTGTAATCGTATTCTGAGGCAGAGTGGAAAAATACTTTTTTAATTTTGCAAGATTAGTGTCCATTTTGAAATGAGAATTGGAAAAGAGATTCAAAAAATTGCAAAAATTTATATACAAATATCAGTTATTATGGGAAACTGAAAGAACCGACTTAAATCACGGAGTACCATTATCCACCATTTGACCGGGGTAAGAGAAACTAGCAAAAATCACTAAAAAAAACACAAAAATAATGTGAGAAAAATAAAATAATCAACATTTATCTACAAGATTATCCAAACTAGTTGATTCATTTTCACTAGGAAAATTATCAAAGTAAGCTTTCAAACGATGTTCATTTTCCTTAAAATCATTGTCATTCATTGAATTCTCAATATCGCAGACCCCATAAGAATTCCTCCATCTCGATCTTAGCTCTCTAGGGAATGTATAAAATTGAGAATTATAAAACAAAACTTTTTGATAATTTTCACAAGCTTTACAGAATGCATACGTGTCCTTGAACATAGTGGGCCAATAAAATCCATTTTGAAAGATTGTTGTAGTTGTCTTTTTTGATGAAAAATAACTTCCACATGCATTAGAATGACAAAGTTTAATGACACTACTTACCTCATTGTCAGGAATGAATCTTTGAAATATTTGATTAGGACAATATTTGAATAAGTTAGAGTCATCACCATAAAAGTTCTTCACTTCGTTCAAAAACTTTTCTTTGTTTTGGGTACTCCAATCAGCTGGAAAATCTTCTAAAGTAAGAAAATTGATATTTTTATCATACCAAGGCATTGGATTAAGAGAAAGTAAGGATTCGTTAGGAAAGTAATCATCGATTGGTGTGATGTCAGATGTCGAATTTGTTGTCACTGTTGACAAAAGATTCCTATCAACATTTTTGGTACTTTTTTCATCCGTGATTTTTTCCTTAGAATAGATCATTTGCTATTTTTACTTAAAGTAGATTCAAGTTGATCATAAACTAATTCATTAATATGATCTACTTCTTGTAAATCATTATCATCTCGAGGTTGCTTGTAAATATTGAAAATATTTATCTCCAATGTCATGTTTTCAAATGATAGCTTCATCAGTCCATTCCTACAATTAATCAATGTGTTAGAAGTTGCAAGAAATGGACGTCCTAAAATAACAGGAAATGAATTACATGCATCAACAGGTTGTGTGTCCAAGACAACAAAATCTATAGGATAAATGAATTTATCGACTTGTACTAACACATCTTTAATTATTCCTTTAGGCACTTTTACAAATCTATCCGCAAGTAAAAGAGTTATAGAAGTTGGTTTTAACTCACCTAGATTGAGACTCTAAAAAACTGAATATGGAAATAAATTCACACTAGCACTAAGATCAAGTAAGGCTCTTTCAATTTTATGCTCTCCAATAAAGCAAGAAATTGTAGGACACCAGGGTCTTTATATTTTAAAGCATTATTGTTCTGAAGAATAGCACTTACTTGTTCGGTTAGAAAGGCTTTCCTTTTCACATTCAGTTTCCTCTTCATAGTGCATAGATCTTTCAAAAAGTTAGCATAGGAAGGAATATGTTTAATAGCATCCAACAAAGGTATATTGATTCTTACCTGTTTGAAAATTTCAAAAATTTCAGAGTTGTGATTGACTTTCCTTTGTTTGGTCATGGCCTGAGGAAATGGAAGTGCTGGCGGAGAATCAGTCTTTTCTTTGCAATTTTCAGGTTCAACCTCTTCTTTACCCTCAGAGATTGACTCATCATCTTTCTCATAAGGTTCAAGAGAGGGTTTTTCAATAACCTTACCACTGTGAAGAGTAATGACTGATTTGACTTGATCCATGTATTGGCTTTCGGAACTACTTGCCTTTACATTGTATTGCCCCTTCGGATTTTATTATGGTTGAGATGGAAACTTAACTTTCTTTTGAAAACTGAGAGTAGATGTTAATTTTGCAAAAGTATCTTTAAAATCTGTCATGTTTTGAGCAAGTCGAGTATTGATTGTCTCTTACTTTTCAATGAATGCATACAATGTTTCCTCAAGATTTCTTCTAGGAGGTGGAGCATAAGGAGGTGCATATCCATGAGAATTTTGGAAATTATGATGTGCTTGAAATAGTGGTTGTGAAGTTTGTGCATCACTCTTCCAGCTAAAATTTGGATGATTTCTCCAACCAGGGTTGTATGTTTGTGAGTATGGGTTATGGTTAGCCCTTTGAAAACTATTTAAAGTATGAGCTTGTTCTTGGAGACATTCCTTAAAAGAAGGCAACGTTGGACAGTTATCGGTTGATTGTTCATTTGTTTCACATATTTGACACGCAATGTTTTCAACAGATTTTAAGTGACCACTCTTTTTCAATTCTAGTGCCTCAACTTTTCTAGCTAAAGATGCAAACTTGGCTTGAAGGTCATGATCTTCCCTAAGGTTGTACATACCTCCACTAGATGTATGAGGTTGAGTTTTACTCGGTGCCTCATAAGTACCCGCGGTGTCCCAATTTTGAGCATTTTCAGCTAACAAGTCTAAGTACTCCATTGCTTCATTAGGGTCTTTATCTTCAAAAGTTCCATTGCACATCAATTCAACCATTTGCCTATCTTTAGGCGTTAACCCTTCATAAAAATGTGAAACCAATCTCCATGTTTCAAAACCATGATGAGGACAAGTACTAAGTAAGTCTCGATACCTATCCCAACATTGGTAAAATGTTTCTCCTGGTTTTTGAGTGAAAGTGGTGATTTGTCTTTTGAAAGAGTTTGTTCTATGAGATGGGAAAAACTTCTTTAAAAACTGTTGTTGCATTTCATCCCAAGCACGAATGGATCCTGGTCTCAAATTTTGTAGCCATGTTTTAGCTTTATCTTTTAATGAAAAAGGAAAAAGCTTTAATTTGATGGTGTTCATGCTATAATTTAAATTATTATATATGTTGCAGACCTCCTCAAATTCCCTTAGATGCAATTATGGATTTTCCAATTTTAAACCATAAAAAGAAGGTAAAAGTTGGATAATGTCTGGCTTAAAATTAAAATGAGATGCATCAGGAGGAAAAACTATGCATAATGGTGCATTTGTTCTTATTGGATTCATGTGGTCTATAAGTGTTTTAGCACGGTTATTCTCATTATGAAGTGATTGATTATCTTCTTCAGCCATATTTTCTGAAAATGATGAGGATACCTTACAAAGTCTACCATTTGATGTACGTGACCACACTCTCATGCACGTGTAGGAATAAAATAAAAGGAAAAGAAAAACAAAGAAGAAGAAACAAGAGAAAAGAAATAAAGTTATATACAAGAAAAGTGAAAAGAGAAAATAAAATAAATATTATAATTTATACAAAATTTACCTCCCTGGCAATGGTGCCAAAAACTTGACATGACGAAAAGATTGATGTCTTCTCCCAAGTGCAGAAGCGTCGAAGTAATAAATAACCCGGCAAGACCGGGGTCGAACCACAGGGAGATTATTGTATAAATTATAAATAACAATAATACAACAACAACAATAATAATAACAACAATACCACCAATAATAATAATAATAACAACAATAGTACTAATAATACTAGTAGTAATAATACTAATAATAATAATAACAATAATAAAGAAGAAGAAGATGATGAGAACTTTGAGATGAAATATTAAAGTAAGGATTAAACAATGATAATAACAAATGTCAAGGTTAGAGGTTCCACTAATGGTATGTCAAACAAGTATAATATAAACTCTTATTATTCAATTGGAAACCACACGTAAAGGAGGTTCTAATCAGATTATAAATTGTTGACATGATTACATTAGTCATCTTATTCGATTAATGCTAATACTTGTAAATCTCGTCAAGCATTCATGATTATAACTTATGTTAACAACAAATCAAGTTTCTTTCATAGCTCAGGTGTCGGTTATACCATACAGTATGGGTTATGAAAATGCCAAGCATTTGTTGTACCAAGTGTTATACAACATAAATCAAGATTAGTCATTTAACAAGAAAAGTATTAAAAAGTGAACAAGATAACAAATATAAAACATGTTAGTATCAAACATTAAAGTCCATATTAAGTTTACATTATACTTATTCTTACACCATTAGTGTAACCTTTTCACCTTGACATAATTAACTTAGCTAGACATAATGAAAAAAAGAAAAATAGATAAACAAAATAAGAACATAAAAGTTAACTAAGTAAAGGAAAGGAAATGAAAGGCATAAACATAATATTAATGGAAGCAAAGCATAAACATTACAAAAAATACAAAGAGAGAAAGGAAGAGCATGATCTTGATCTGGACACCAAGATACTTAAATGCATGGCAAATGCCTCCTTTTATAGGCCAAAATTGGGAACTATTGATTTGATGACTAATTGATGAGTAGATGGTCAACCCTTGACTTGGTGACAATCTTTATCTTCTCTTGTCTGCCTAAAACATCATTGATAACATCAAAATTAGAGCCACTTGAAAACATGAAAGTTCTAGGCAATTGTCTCAGCTTTCTTGTGTAAAAAATGCAGCTCATTTTGACTTTCAAAAATCTAGATATCGCCAAGATACTGAACAGTGCTCGGGCTGGAGGACAGATTCAGGCTTCTTTATTGTTGCAACAATTTGGACTTGAAAATGACCTTTTTAGATCCTAGGCTCCATATAAAAGTTGTAGGCCTATGTCTTACCTTTCCATCCATATAAAGTAGACCTAAATCTGAGATCTATAGCTCTAGATATAACCCAATTACCAAGCAGTGTTCTGATTTAGATTGCACTGACATCTCTTTTCTAAGTTTGATCATCTCTTTGCCTTTGTAATTGAAGTTCTTAAAGTCATCAATCAATCCTTTCATTTATGTGATAGGCCTGCATTTAAAATGGACATTTACCACAAATTAAAGGTATCTTATATTATTAGATAGATTATTATAAAACGTACTTTAGTTAAGGAGTTATTGATACTTCAAGTGCAAAATGATTATATAAAATCATGATAAAAATAAACTTTTGAGTACTAATCACTCTCACATTGTTACCAAGAACTTTTTGAAATTTAATATTATTTTATTATGGTAAAACACAATAATGCCTTTGATAAAACAGGAAAAAAAAGAACTTGAAAAGACATAAATATCCCTAAATCGAAATATTTGATTTTGTTGACTTAAAGGGTATTTTAGTAATCTAAACATAACATAAAAAATTGATAATACCCCTAAACTAAAAACATATAATTTTTCTATCTCCAATGGAATTTTAGTATTTTCATTGTTCTTATAAAATAAAAGATCTTGATAAACAAAAGACCTTAATACTCTTATAACCAAGACTACTTTTCATTTGAATAAGAGGCAAAATAATAATTTTATTATTGTAATTCATAATGAAATATGTTTTATGTTACATTAAAATCATTGTTCTCAATGTCCTTTTCATTTTAGGATATTTATTATATTCTAGTATATGTTATTTTACATTATTATTATGTGATTTAATTAATATATTCATTTGATGCATCTTACGATATTCAACTAAATGTCAAGGCATGTTTGTCGTATCTGTCAATATTATTCTCTCATTTTTCTTGTTGTTGTTGTAATAAAAGTCCTTGAATGATAACAATTTTGTCTTATTCTAACTTTTTCTTTTTATACTTGGTCATTACTTTCTCTTCTTCTAAAGTATATGCTCTTTTTTTTAATCTTTTTACATTCTGTTTTCATTTCATGTTCTTTATAATTCTTTAAGATCGATCAAACATGAAAACTTATTCTACCCTTATTTGTTTTTAATTGTTTTTTGTTGTTGCCTATCTACTTATGAGAGCTAACTTAAAATGAAGGGAGGTCTCAGACAAAACAAGTCCGTAATAATCTTCATTTTGTATTTATGGTATCTTGTTAAGTGGAGCAATCTTTATTTATAAAGCATAATTGATAAATACATCTTACTTATTTTTAGAGCTTTTTATTAAGTTGGGGTCTAGAGCCATTGTTCAAGTGGCCCTTAGCTTAAGCCAATTCTAATTCTACTATCTATTAGTCTTTTTATATTGTTGTTGTCACCAAATATAACATCATCTTCTTCTAAGTTGGATGAACTTTGAGTAAGAATAGAATAACATGCGGGAGTTGCATTTGTAATTTTTTTTACTTCTTCTTTGAGTTTTCAATCATCCATTTAAGTTGGCTTTTCATTTTCTTTCAACAATGTTGAATGGTTGATCTTAAATTTTTGATATGCAATTAGAGGTGAGCTAAAAAACTAAAAAACCAATTAAACCGAGAAAATAACAAAAAAAAACTAAACCATGAAAAAAAATAGATTAGAATATTTAGAAAAACTTCTGGTTCGGTTCAGTTTTGTAATGCTGAAATCAATAAACCCTAACCAAATCGTATTGGTTTAGATTAAAAAAATACTATAAATAAATAAGTAAGATTTTTTTTAACCTAATAACCTTAACAGTCCCCACTCCATTTAGAGACATAGACATGTCATACCTCTTAAATCCTCACAACTTTCCACTATAACACTCACAGGTTCACACGCATGTTCTTCAATCATCATTAGTTTGTTTTGTTCTATAATCTTTATTAGTTAGCACTATATCTAGTTTACCTCCCATTCAAGGTCCTATATGCCACATCTAGCCTTTTAATCTTCATTCTTCAATTTGCATCTTCGGAACTAAAATCCTAGCAACACTAGTTCTTTGAAGTAAAATTTCTCTTTGTTATTTTTTTCTTTGACATATGTTTTTGATTTTTTTGATGTTTCTAAATTTTGTTAAAACAACATGTGCTTGTCATAAAAAATCAATACCTAATTTCATTTTATTTTACAAATAGTAGAGAGTTGATTATCATTGGTTTGTGAAGAGTCATCACTCTTAAAATCTAAGTTTTCACCCTAACCAATCTTTCCTTGTTGATAATTTTAACTATGGATATAAGACTTTTATTGTTGCTATAACAATAATTTTTTTTTTCTATGCTCAAGTATATGGTACCTAGACATGACCTTTTTATATGTGGAAGAATTGATTTCGCTAAGGAGCTAAGGTTCTTTCTTGCCCAATCTTACCTTAATTGGCTTCTTGATTCTATTCTTGGCTTAGTTATTGTTTAGCTTTTTGTTTATTTTGTTTCATCATACACTTTTATATTGACTGGTTATTCATATTTATGTTATGGATTTTGTGTTTCTTGTAAGGGTTTGGAGTTGTTTTCATCAAGGATTAGTTGCCTTCAATGTCATAAAAATAATAATACAAATGTATTTTTATAACATATCATAGTTTGGTTAACTATTTTATATCTTCCTTTGATTGATCACCATAATTACATGGAAAAAAACATAATATTAAAAATTGATAGAAAATGGAGCGAAACTAGATATTAAGTTGAATAAACATAGCTACGTGTATCATATTTTAGATTTTAATAAAATTATCTTTTTTTAATTTTTATTTTTCTATAACTATGCAGTTTAAATAGGATAGCTTTGTAGAATAGTCCATGACTCTATGTTGCTCTTTGATTTCTCATTTAATTGTGGTGAGTTATTTCTAGTCTTGCTGCTCTCTTTTTATTTATTTGTTTGCTTTTGTCTCTTTACATGATCATCATGCATTATGTTTTTTTTTTTTGCTTCAGTTTGCCATTTAAATCCTTTTTTTCATGCTCTGTGTTTTGTTCTATTGCCATGTTATGCTTTGGCCCTTTGTTTTTATTATTTTCAAAAGCTTTTTATTATTTTTCCAAGTAAGGTTGTTAAGATTCATTATTGTTTGTGCTTTAAGTCAACTTGGTTGTCTATTCCTTCTTTTGGTTTATGTAATCTTTATTTTGGTTTGTTTCTTTAGTCCTTTATTTTCTTTCTTGATTGTTTCTAATTGATCTTTTCCTATATTTATCTATTTTTTAGGTTCTTTTACCTATAGTTGTTGGTTGTTGCATCATGGCATTGCAATTAATTATTCTTTTGAGTTCTTTGGTAAATGCTATGTTTTTCATCACTTTATCCTGTCTATCGACCTTTTTAAAAGTTGTACTGCACATTTCAGCATTTATAAATATCAACATGTTTTCATTTAGTAATTACATATGAAAAACCTTTACAATTAAAATGTTTCATTCACTAACACTACCCCAATATCAACCAATACCCCAACTTCAAACATTAACTCAACATTAACTATTGCAGAATCTGCTACAAATAATAAAGGTAAATAACCTCAAGTCTTTCTATCAAGGAAAAAAAAATTCATAAATTTAGGATCACTTTACAAAACTTGATAATGATCCTAAAACCTTTAAAGTTGAATGTAATTATTATGGAAATTTATGTCATACTATTATTAATGAGACAAGTACAATGTGAAGTCATTTAAAAGTACGCAAAAATTTTCATTTTGTGGTTGATAAGAAGCAAAAAAAATTGGTATTAAAAGCTAAAAAAGAGAAGGGTGAATCAGGAGATCAAAATATGAAAATTTTTAAGATAATAATTTATAATTATGATAAATATAGACAAGCACCAGTACAAATGGTTATAATTAATGAGTTGCCTTTTAATTTTATGGAGGGTAAGGGATTTAGATTTTTTCAAGGATCGTGCAACCAAGATTTGACATTCCTTCTCATTTCGCTGTTATGAGAAATCATTTGAAACTTTATATTGAAGAGAAGGAAGATTAAGGATAACTCTTAGAGGGTCAATGATTATGCTTAACAACAGACACATGAATATTAATCCAAAACATTAACTATATGTCCTTAACGACTTAATAGATTGATAATTAATGGGATTTTCATAAAAGAATTCTTTATTTTTTTTTTAGTTTTCAATCATATAAGTGGGATAATTGGTCAAGTTATTGAGAATTGTTTGTTAGAATGGGAAATTGATAAACTTTTGACTGTTACAATTATAGTTTTAAAACTCGGCCCAACCTAGTGGGTAAATGTTCATTTTAAATACAGGCCTATCACATAAATAAAAGGATTGATTGATGAGTTTAAGAACTAAAATTAAAAGGACAAAAAGATGGTCAAACTTAGAAAAGAGATATTAGTGTAGTCCAAACCAGAATATTATATAGTATTTGGGTCATATCTGAAGCTGTAGATCTCGAATTTAAGTCTACCTTATATGGATGAAAAGGTAAGACATAGGCCTACAACTTTCATGCGGAGGTCTGGTTTTAAAAAGGACATTTTGAAGTCCAAAGTGTAGCAATAACAAAGAAGTTTAAATCTGTCCTGCAGCCCGAATATTGTTTAATGTGTGACCCATATCTAGATTTTTAGAAGTCCAAATGACCTTTATTTTTTTTTAAAAAAAAGCTAAACCAACTTTCTACAACTTTCATGTTTTCAAGTGATTTCAATTCTAAAGTTATCAATGACATTTTGAGCAGACAAGAGAAGATAAGGATTGTCACCAAGTCAATAGTTGGCCACCCACTCATCAATTAGTCATGAAATCAATAGTTTTCAATTTTGGCATATAAAAAGAGGCATTTGCCATGTATTTAGGCATCTTGGTCTCCAGATCAAGATCATGCTATTGCTTTCTCTCTTTGTATTTTTATGTTTTATTTTCATTAATATCTTGTTTATACCTTTCATATCATTTCCTTTACTTAGTTAACTTTTATCGTATTTATGTTTTTTATGTTTATTTTTTTTTCTTTCATTATGTTTAGCTAAGTTTATTATGTCAAGGTGAAAAGGTTACACTAATGGTGTAAGAATAAGTATAATGTAAACTTAATATGGACTATAATGTTTGATACTAACATATTTTGTATTTGTTATCTTGTTCACTCTTTAATACTTTGCTTGTTAAATGATTAGTCTAGATTTATGTTGTATAACACTTAGTATAACAAATGTTTGACACTTTCATAGCCTATATTGTATGGTATAACCGAAATCTGAGTTATGAAAGAAACTTGATTTGTTGTTAATATAAGTTATAATCATAAATGCATGATGAGATTTATAAATATTAGCATTAATTGAATAAGATAACTAATATAATCATGTTAACAATTTATTATCTAATTAGAATCTTCTTTGTGTATGGTTTCCAATTGAATAATAAGAGTTTATATTATACTTATTTGACATATCATTAGTGGATCCTCTAACCTTGATATTTGTTGTTATCATTGTTTAATCCTTACATTAATCTTTCATCTTAAAGTTCTTATCAACTTCTTCTTCTTCTTTTTCTACTACTACTACTACTGTTATTGTTGTTGTTGTTGTTTTTGTTATCTATAATTTATACAATTAACTTCCATGTGGTTCAACCCCGGTCTTGCCGAGTTATTTATTACCTCGACACTCCTGTATTTGGAAGAAGACATCAATCTTTTGGTTGTGTCACTAATCAACATCTTCTTTTATTATTGTTGTTGTTGTTGTTGTTCTATTACTGTTATTTATAATTTATACAATTAACCTCCCTATAGTTCGACCCTAATCTTGTAGGATTATTTATGACTTCAACACTCTTGTACTTGAGAGAAGATATCAATTTTTTGGTCGTGTCAATTATCAAATAAAAATTTATATTTTAGATGTTGTGCACACATTGTAAATCTCATTGTGTGTTATGGCTTGAAAGAGATTAATATTTCAGTTGTTAAGATTCAAAATGTAATTAAGTTTATGAGATCTTCACCTTCTAAGCCACTAATATTTAAGAATTGTGCAGAAAAGTTGCATATAAAGCATAAGAAATCATATCATTGTATTTAGATGTTGCAACTCAATGGAATACAACTTATCTTAAATTAGAAGCTATTGAAAAGTTTGAAAAGGTGTTTGTGAGGTCAGGTGAAAGTGAACCTAAATACATGAGTTACTTTTTGAAGATTTATTCAAAGGGGGATTAAGAAAAACATAGGCCTATAGAGTTTGGAAGATTAGAAAAATGCTAGAACTTTGTTAAAGTTTTTAAATATCTTTTACATAGTTATATTAAGATTTTCTAGCTCATTGCATACCACATCAAATTATTATTTTTAATGAATTGATTCATATACATACAAACTTGTTACAATTGTGTAAAAGTAAAGATAATCTTTTAAGTAGAATAACGATGAACATGATGTTCAAGTTTGAGAAGTATTCGGATTGTTAAGTAAATCAGATTTTTTTTATTATAGACAACTAATGTTTTGGATCCACATCTCAAGTTGAAATATGTGAAATTTTATTTTGGTGAGTTGTATGATGATGACAAAACATAGTTACTAATAAACAAAATATGAAAGATAAATTGGTGAGCTTATATGAGTTTTATTTGAAAGCTAATGAAGTGATGGATAATAATAGGCATAAACAAGATGTTAACGATGCTACTGAATACATGGAGATAGATGTTAACACTTTAACTCGGTTCAAAAGGCATTTACAAGAGGAAGATAATGTGGAAAATATAAATGAGGTTGAGAGGTATTTGGTCGATGATTATGAGGATCCTAATGATGATAAATTAGATATTTTGGGTTAATGGAAAGGTAATGCTTCAAAATATGAGATACTTTTAAAGGTTGTACAACATGTTCTAAATATTTCTATATCTACAATGATTTTTGAATCAGCCTTTAACATAGACAATGATCGTATAATCAACCAATTTCAAAGTTTTCTATCTCCAATAATAGTTCAAGCATTTATTTTTTTGTCAAAATTGATTGCATCATGAACTAATTCCAACCGATATTAGATCCTCGATGAATGATTTTGAAACCTATGAAAACCTTGAATGAAGTAATTTTTATTATAAACTCACACCTTTTATTTTATAATTTATTAATTGATGCATTTTCATTCTAATATTTTTTATTTTTTATTTTGTAGAATTTGATGGAAAGTTACATCTAGCAGTTAATGATAATACGCTTAAAAATTAAGACATTTATTGAAAACATATGATAAAAATACTACATTTTAATTTTATATCTTCTAATTTAATTTATCATATTATAATTTTAGATTTTGAATTCCAAGTTTTAATGTCAATAGTATTAACTATTCCATGTCATTTTTTATTAAGATGATGTGCATAATGAAGATTTATTTTTTTTTTACTTTGAGGGTTTTATGACAATGTTATTTGTTTTCTTAAACATTTTAAAGGCAATGCTTTATAATTTGAATTTTAACTTATTAGTATGTATTATTTAAATTCTTTCACAATAGGACTCCTACAATTTAATATAAATAAATATTCAATGGCAAAAAAAAATAAATATGTTTTGGAATCTTTTAAGAAAATTAAACAATATTAACATTAATTATAAGTCCATGAGAAAGCCTATTAGAAAGTAAAAAAAAAGCCTAAATAAACAATATAGGTTTTTTTAGTTTTTTGACATAAAGAATTGAACTAACTCGGTTGAAATTGGTTTTAGTTTTTTTCTTTAAAATTTTGGTTTGGTTGTTACTATAAGTAAAAATTGAATTGAATAAAAAATGATCACTCATTTATGAAATCTTCACTTCATTGACCAAATATTAAAGCATATTGGAATGTGTTAAAAAAAATTAACGTTTAAATGAATTTTATATAAACAATACATTGTCTTCATAGGTGAAATCATTTTAGTTTCTATTTTTCATTTATGCGTAGTGCGAACAAAAATTATTCATCACTAATTGAATGGTTGACCAATGGTGTATTAGAAAACTTGATGTACACTCATATACAAACTTCTTGTTTTTGTTGTTAATTATCATGAATTTCTTTTCCAATATGCTTTACTTTTTTTATTTATTTTCACATATTAAATCCATGCTAGTGTTGATTCATGCATCTATAAGGAAAATATCTTCTTCATCCTTAAAGTTGCTCGATTGTTTTATCTTTTTAGTTGTAAGTGGATTTTCACATGGATCTTTAGATGCCATAATAGATTGATTGAAATATTGAGTGGCTTGATCATAATTTTCTTATGAAAACTAAGTCTTCTCATTATACCCTTATACATAATATTAATGAAATAGTTATCACATTGAGCTTCAAATGAGAATTTTTTGAGTAATTGGGATTAAGAAAGAAATTGAAATAAAGCCAATATACTTGAAAATATAGATTTTAATATATACAAAAAATTATAAAAAAAATTAGAATTAGGTGTAAATTATATTATTTATATTAAATGGTGAAATTACAACCGGTAAAAAATCTTTAAATGTAACAACTTTGTAATTTATTCCCACATGTTGAGAGATACCATACTAGAGTCCTTAAACTACATCGAAGAGTGATGAGTTAATTTTCATTGTAAAAGCATGCATGTTAAATATTTCAAATGTTATGTTTTGACCACCGAACCAATTTGTTCTAGAAAAGTTCAATACACAAGAATTTATTTACATAACTTATTATGCTATCTATTTAACTAAATAGAAAATTAATTAGTATAATAGATTGTGAATTGCTCCAGTAACAAATTCCATGAATCACTAATAATAAAGGAAAACAAATTTCTTATGTAATGATGACAAATAAAATCTAAAAGAAAAACATGATTCTTCAATTAGAAATGATGTAAATATTCATAATCACAAGTTTGGTTGATAAATTCTTCAAAAGAAACATAGTGGAGATTCAAATGAATAGTTTGTTTCCATAATACTCTTGTCCAAAATAAGAACAAGAAAATAACAATTATTCTTATATTTAAAAACCAGAAAAGACCTAAGTGTCAATGAGTAATGCTCACCAAATGTTTTCCAACCATTTTGTAACCATATTTTTACTATTAGAGAACTTAAAGAGTGCCTTATTTAATAGATGTTTTCTATATAATCTCACACACTTCCTTAAAATTCCTTTATAAAAGCTTAAACCTAAACCATATTAAATCCAATAAAATTCAGTTATTTTATGAAAATTTGATAGACCTAAATGCAAATTTCAAAAAAAACAAGACAAAAACCATATTAAAAATATTAAAAATATCCATAATTTAGATAAATAAAGAAAAAAGGAAACTATTAGACCTTTCTTGGCTAGTAGTGCTATAGATCTAAAGCCTTGATAGCTACAAGTGGTAAATTCAAAACCAATAATGAATTGGATTCCAAATTGAATATATATATATATATATATAATATTGGATTTTCCAACACCAAAATCACCTAAAAAAGGATTAAGACTCAATTATAGCAGGTTTTCCATCTCTGGATCAAAATCTAAACACAACTCTTTTTCCTCACAACCAACTCACTACATTTTCCCTTCTCATGTATTGAGGAGTGCTACAGTGTTGCTTTATACAGCAAGCACTATTTATTTTGCTAGAATAAAGAGTTATTTAACTAGTGACAATGATATGGGAAAAGACACAATGGCTAGCTATTATAGCTAAGTTTTATTTTAGAATATGTTAGTAGATATTTGAATGGAAATTATACAATTTACTTGAATATAAATAGAAAAAAATTATTTAATGTAGAAATTAATTTTAAATTGCTATTTCTTATTGAATTGTGTGAATCATGTTATAACAGATATTTCAGTGAACTATTTATAAAAATAGTAAATGAAAAGAAAAGAAATCACCATTTAATTTTGTGATAACTATAAACCCTAAGTAGTGTTTTAGAGATTTTAAGTAAGGAGTTGGTTATGCTAAAGAAAAAATAAAAATTACTATAAAACATGTTATCTAAAATAAGTTGCTTCGTGTTTGTTTTTAATGATAAAAACATGTTTATTGTGCATATATGCTAAAGGTATGCATAAACTAATATATCGGTGTTCGCTTATTAAATGTGAAAATAATTACTATGACTTAGGACATTGATTTGAAATATGACTCAATAACAAGTCTAATACTTACTCTTAAAATACACGTATTAAACTTGAAAAGATGATATATTATAATTTAGGCTTTGATCCATATCATTTAGTTATGTTATGAAATAAGTTTAAAGGCCACCACTCAAATTCAATGGATCTTGGTAAGGTCATTGACACGATAAAAAGATTGATGTCTTCTCCCAAGTGCAGGAGTGTCGAAGTAATAAATAACCCGGCAAGACCGGGATCGAACCACAGGGAGGTTATTGTACAAATTATAAATAATAATAATACAACAACAATAATAATAATAGTACTAATAACAGTAGTAGTAATAATACTAATACTAATACTAATAATAATAATAATAATAATAATAATAATAATAACAATAACAATAAAGAAGAAAAAGAAGATGAGAACTTTAAGATGAAATATTAAAGTAAGCATTAACAATGATAATAACAAATGTCAAGGTTAGAGGTTCCACTAATGGTATGTCAAACAAGTATAATATAAACTCTTATTATTCAATTGGAAACCACACATAAAGGAGGTTCCAATCAGATTATAAATTGTTAACATGATCACATTAGTCATCTTATTCAATTAATGCTAATACTTGTAAATCTCGTCAAGCATTCATGATTCTAACTTATGTTAACAATAAATCAAGTTCCTTTCATAGCTTAGGTGTCAGTTATACCATACAGTATGAGCTATGAAAGTGCCAAACATTTATTATACCAAGTGTTATACAACATAAATCAAGATTAGTCATTTAACAAGTAAAGTATTAAAAAGTGAACAAGATAACAAATATAAAACATGTTAGTATCAAACATTGAAGTCCATATTAAGTTTACATTATACTTATTCTTACACATTAGTGTAACCTTTTCACCTTGACATAATTAACTTAGCTAGATATAATGAAAGAAAGAAAAATAGATAAACAAAATAAGAACATAAAAGTTAACTAAGTAAAGGAAAGAAAATGAAAGGCATAAACATAATATTAATGGAAGCAAAGCATAAACATTACAAAAAATACAAAGAGAGAAAAGAAGAATATGATCTTGATCTGGACACCAAGATGCCTAAATGCATGGCAAATGCCTCCTTTTATAGGCCAAAATTGGAAACTATTGATTTGATAACTAATTGATGAGTAGGTGGCCAACCCTTGACTTGGTGACAATCCTTATCTTCTCTTGTCTGCCCAAATGTCATTGATGACGTCTAAATTAGAGCCACTTGAAAATGAAAGTTCTAGGAAATTATCTCAGCTTTCTTGTGTAAAAAATTCAGCTCATTTTGACTTCTAGAACTCCAGATATGGCCAAAATACTGAACAGTGCTTGGGCTGGAGGACAAATTCGGGCTTTTTTGTTGTTACAACAATTTGGACTTGAAAATGGCCTTTTCAGATCTTGGACTCCATATGAAAGTTGTAGGCCTATATCTTACCTTTCCATCCATATAAAGTAGACCTAAATCTGAGATTTATAGCTCTAGATATGACCCAATTACTAAATAGTGTTCCGGTTTGGATTGTACCAAAATCTCTTTTCTAAGTTTGATCATCTCTTTGCCTTTGCAATTGAAGTTCTTAAAGTCATCAATCAATCCTTTCACTTATGTGATAGGCCTGCATTTAAAATGGACATTTACCACAAACTAAAGGTATCTTATATTATTAGATAGATTATTATAAAACGTACTTTAGTTAAGAAGTTATTGATACTTCAAGTGCAAAATGATGATATAAAACCATGATAAAAATGTACTTTTGAGTACTAATCAGTCATGTTTATTTAGCTCAAGTCTTTTAATTATGATATGAAGGAACATATTGTTATTTTGAAGAAAAATAATTTTTTTCAATGATATTATCAATTACTTCATGAACAATTATATATTAAAGTCATATACAGAATCTTGATAATTTTGTGCTCATTCATATTGAACGAGGAAAAAATAAAAATATTTATTCTATTTTTTTATGAAATTAAGAATCCATGAAAAAAAATATTTTTTATTGAAAACATATATTAATAAGAAAATAAGAATTTTAAATTATCTATGTTCTAGAAAAACAATTAAAAAGCTCCCCGTAACATAAGATCACATATCTTAATACACATGATCTCAACTTCTGAACTCGATCTTCTATTGAAATCAACAGATTTATTATTATGTATTAAGATATATAATTCTTGATTTATTTAAATGAACACATATATCAACATTTTAGTTTGCAATTTTCTTAATGATAGAAAAAAAATGTTAATAATTCCCAAGTCCTTTTGCGTTAAAAAAATTGATCTACACCAATAGAACATGGAATCAAACTAGGTATATGCTAAATAAACTTTAACTAGTATCTACAGAGGAGAAAAGGAAAAAAAAGTCATTTTTGTTAGATAAGTACTCATCAAATGTATGCTGCAGTGGTTAGAAACTCATTTCTTTGAATTTGAATTTATTTTAAATTGCCAAAAAATCTTTAACAAAAGTGAAGAGAAATATAAAATAAAGGATTTGCCATTTTGTTTTCTTTGAATCAATTCAAATCCCTAAAGTCTCTTTTTTTTTATAACAAAAAGACTTAGGGGAATGGATCCTAATTGAGTTATAAGGTGTTGGGTTTCCCAAAATCTTAGACATAATGAAAATGATAATTTAAAATATTATTTGGAAGATCCTATGATTCGGTTAGACAATTTAGAATCATTTAATATCTATACAAAGATTTCCTAAATATTATATCTTCTTTTTGAGATTTGATCAACTTATTTAGGATTAGGTTGTAACAAACCACAAGTCATCATGTCTCATCTATAATAGTAATTTATACAAATTACTAACAAGAAATTTACTAAAAGCCTTTTTAGAAGAGAGATATTTCTATGTCTTTAAATGCTAATTCTTTCTTTTTCTATTTTAGATGTTTATTTGTACCATATATTTTGTAACATATGTACTATTTATATTATATGTTTTATAACATACTTCTCTCGTAAGATATAAGACATACATTCTATTTATAGAAAAAATATAACAACCCTATAAATAGGAAATTATCAATTTTTCCTCTAAATAATATTACATATATTATTTTAGGATAGTTTTAAAAACTTATTCAATCAAATCCAACTTAATCTTTCAGTGACTAATTTCTTATTATAACTATTATCCCTTCATCAAGAATGTTTTGATTTAAACATTATAAAATAAAGCATATCGGCTCTATCAAATCATTTTTGTTCTCAATATCATGGTTATTGATCATTTGGATAAGATTTGAGACTCTTTTCAAAACTCATTCCACCTTGTGCAAGGACATCACAATCAATACTATTTGAGAAACATATGGAATATTATATCTAATTCATTTAAAGTGATAAATCCTCTCTTGATAACTCAAATATTTTTATGTAGTTCATACTATATCCAATAGATACATGTTTATTACCCTTGATTATAACAATATGTAGTCATGATCAAAGCATAACATTCCCTGTATAAAATAACCTAGTGATCTTGAGTCTAATAATCACTTACATGATTATCAAATGAGCCTCTTTATGGACACATATAATCTCTCCATGTAGAATTTTCTTGCAAGCCAATTCAATGTATATGTCATGTGACAAGTACCTACATACTAGTTACAAATATCCTTCATATCATAGCTTATAAGAACAATTGTTGCCTTTTGTTAAAGAAATAACATAATATGTATTAGTTTCAACTTCTTTAATTAATGTATAGTCTTAATAGAGCATTGACAAGGAACATTTAGGAACAATGTTTTGATACAATAAGAATCTTATAATTTTAACAACTTTATAATTAAAAAAAAATCTTTACAAGAATATTATATTTATTCTATATTAATTAATCAAATAGTAATCAAACACAAATGAATATTAAAAACAAATAAATTCTTTATCCCTTTACTAATAATAAATATGTTTTAATTCATACAATGTCTATATCGCATGTAAAATTGACTACAATATATATACACTCCATAAAAAACATACTAATCACTTAATATGTTAACCTCTGGAAAGTTAAAACCTTAACATACATCAAAACTTTATGGTAACATGTTAAAACCAATGTACATTCTTTTAATATAATGAATAAGCATGGAAAAAAAACATATAAAATCCTTACATTATGTCTTTGATAGCTAATTTTATTAACAAAAACATACAAAAGAGTTAGGAATGAAATATGTATTTGATTAGTGCTTAAAAATATATTTTTATCAAGGTTTTATATCATCATTTTGCACTTCAAATATCAATAATTTTTTAACTAAAACATGTTTATAATAACAAGTATTTTGCATTTGATAATATAACATACCTTTAATTTATGATAAATATATATTTTAAATACAGGCCTATCACATAAATCAAAGAATTGATTGATAAGTTTAACTACTGAAATTAAGAAGACCAAGAAAGGGTTAAGATTAGAAAAGAGGTGTTGGTTGAATTCAATTTGGAACACTACTCAGTTGTTGGATCATAATTAGAGTTGTAGAACTTGGATTTAAGTCTGGTTTATATAGATAGAAAGCTAAGACACAGGCTTAAAACTTTCATGAAGAGTCCAAGATTCAAAAGGATCGTTTTTAAGTTTAAATTGTAACAACAACAAAGAAGTCAGAACCTATCCTATAACCTAGATATTTTTCAGTGTTCAACCCATATCTCAAGTTCTAGAAGTTCAAATAACCTCATTCTAGTTTTGTTGGAAAGTTATCATAATTTCTCAGAACTTTCATGAAGACTATCTCTTTTAATTATAATGTTAGCAATGATGTTTTCTACAGATAAGAAGATAAGGATTATTACGAAGTCAAGAGGTGGTCATCCACTCAACAATTAATCATCAAGTCAATATTTCTAAATTTTGGCCTATAAAATGAGGCATTTTTCATGCATTTATGTATCTTGATTTCAAATTAAGTTGTTTTTGTTCTCTTTCTATATATTTTTGTAATGTTTAAGTTTTGCTTTAATTAATCTCTTGTTTATGTCTTTCATTTTGTTTACTATACTTATATAGTCATGTTCTACTCTTATTTATTTATATTTCTCTTCTTCATTATGTTTAACTAAGTTTATTATTTCAATGTGAAAAGATTTCATTAATGGTGGTAGAATAAGTATAATATAAACTTCAATGATTATATCCTAAACAATTTGATATTAGCATGTCTTATCATTTTTATCTTATTAATTCTTAATACCTTACTTGCTAAATGGTTAATCAAAATTTATGTTGTATAACACTTGGTACAACAAATACTTGGCATTTTCATAGTCAATCATATGGTATCACGTACACTTGTACTATGAAAAAAAAAAACTTGATTTTTTATTAATATAAGTTAGCATTATAAATTCCTGATAATATTTAAAAGTTTGATGTTACTTAAATAAAATAATTTCTATGATCATGTTAATAATTTATAATAAGCTATTAATAACAAATCATCCCATTGAAACCTTCTTTGTATGTGTTTTCTAGGTGAATAATAAAAAGAGTTTATATTATATTTATTTGAAATACGATTAGTAGATCTTCTAATCTTGACAACTGTTTTTATCATCGTGTAATCTTCACATTAATCTTATATCTCAAAGTTTTCTTTAACTCCTCCTCATCATCATCATCATCATTATTATTTATAATTTATATAGTTAACCTCCTTACAGTTTAACCATGGTCTTGTCAGGTTGTTTATTACTTTGATACTTCTACACTTAAGAGAAGACATAAATCTTTTAACCGTGTCAGTATTCATTTTTGCAATGTTTAAGAAATCAATGAAACAATGTTTAACAACTAGAATGAAAAACATAGCTAATAATTTGTAAATAAACAAGCATTTGGCCTTTATTACCTAAATACTTGATTCTTATAAAGTGACATCCAAAGCACAAAATAATTGCTTAATCAAATAAATATATTGCATGTACAAGTCAATCGCAGAAAACTATGAAATTTATTGAAATTCACTTAAAATATAATACACTGAATGCATATTAAAATTTTAAAAAAACTAAATCTTTTTTTGAAGTTACTGTAACCTAAGAGAGAAGTTATTATAACCTAAAAGAGAGATCATTGTGGATTACAACAATAATCTATGGTGTTTTCTTCTTTTCTTTTTTTATCTTTTTTTATCTTTGGTGTTTTATGTTTTTGTCCTTTAATTTTTTTTATTTGGTACTTTGACATTGTGATTTGGATTTGGGCTTTACGAATTATTTTGCATGTTTGCATATAATGATTGCAAGGTGTCAAAAAAAAATATTTTGTTTCTCAATTTAGAAAAATACAATTCAATTATTTTAGTTTAGACTAATTAGAGCTTTGAGGACCTGATTTAAGGCTTTAACAAACATTAAGTTGTCCTTTTAATTTCCTCCTATTAGGGACCAAGTTACATGGGCGTGGAGAAATGGGGGGAGGTATATATTTTTTTTCTAATTGCTCAATTTTTTTTTAATTTGATTCTTTTAATATTTTTTTAAAATGACTTAACGGTTTGTTTGTGTTGTTGAGATATGGAGATCTCACAATATTGAGGAAAATTTTTAATGCTTTGTTTACTAAAATAAAACTAAATTTTATTCTTTTAGAGCAATTAGGTCTTCAAGAACAAAATTTTATACCAAAACAAATGTGGGGGGGGGGTAAAGTTAATAAACAAGTTAAAATGACTAGTGCATGCAAGTATAGGATGCTATAATACTCTAGCAACCAAAAACCTTCTTTCACAACAAATGTGGGGGGGGGGGGTAAAGTTAATAAACAAGTTAAAATGACTAGTGCATGCAAGTATAGGATGTTATAATACTCTAGCAACCAAAAACCTTCTTTCACAGTGGTTATGGAAGCCTCGTTACATGATCTTCCACCTAAGGTGGTGCGTGGCCTTTGAATCATGGAGGTTTGTATTTTTTTTTCAATTACTCAACTTTTTTTTAATTTGATTCTTTTATTTTTTTTTGTAATTTGACTTAATGGTTTGTTTGTGTGGTTGAGATATGGAGATCTCACAATATCAAGGAAAATTTTCAATGCTTTGTTTACTAAAATAAAACTAAATTTTATTCTTTTAGAGCAATTAGGTCTTCAATAACAAAATTTTGTGCTAAAACAAATATGGGGGGCTAAAGTTAATGAACAAGTTAAGATGACTAGTGCATGCAAGTATAGGATGCTATAATGCTCTAGCAACCAAAAACCTTTTTTCATAGTGGTTATGGAAGCCTCGCTACATGATCTTCCACCTAAGGTGGTGCGTGGCCTTTGAATCTTGGAGGTTTGTATTTTTTTTTCAATTATCAATTTTTTTTAAATTTGATTCTTTTAATTTTTTTTTATAATTTGACTTAATGGTTTGTTTGTGTGGTTGAGATATGGAGATCTCACAATATCAAGGAAAATTTTCAATGTTTTGTGTACTAAAATAAAACTAAATTTTATTCTTTTAGAACAATTGGGTCTTCAAGAACAAAATTTTATGCTAAAACAAATACGGGGGGCTAAAGTTAATGAACAAGTTAAGAATGACTAGTGCATGCAAGTAAAGGATGCTACAATGCTCTTGCAACCAAAAACCTTCTCTCACAATGGCTATGGAAGCCTCGCTAGATGATCTTCCACCTAAGGTGGTGCGTGGCCTTTGAACCGTGAAGGTTTGTTATTAACAACCTTTTCATTCTTATATTTCTCTCTCTCCCCTTATAATTCACGCTTCTCCTTATAAAATTCAAAGTGGTTCTCTTATTTTATAGTCATTTTAATTTTAGTCTTTATTATTTTGATTGTTAATTTTTGTTATAAGGCCTTTTATTAAAAAAAATATTCAATTTCATCATTCAATCTAAAATTTTAAGTTGTCCTCTCTTTTTTTTTAAAAAAAAAATTTAGTCCTCGTTCTTTTTGTTACTATTTTTTTATTTTAATAAAATTGATTTTTTTTCAATTTTATCATTCAATACAAATATATAAGTTGTCCTATTAATTTTTTTAAATGCAAATTTGGTTTTTTTTTGTTATTTTCTGTTTTGGGTCATTTTATAAAATTAACTTTTTTCTTCCTTTAATATTAAATTGGTTGGAAACTTAGCTTTATTGTTTTTCTCGATTGAATGATCCTATTTTCAAGTCTCAAGTTATGGGTTTAAAAAGTTAACTGAGGTTGACATAATTCTTTTTTTAGGGTTTATTCATTCTTATTCTGTTTTTTTTTTCAATTTTATCATTTGGTATTGTTTTTTTTAATTAAACTTTATGATTTTTATTGATTTTTTTATATAGAATTATCTTAGTTTTATTACTCGAGTTGTAGGTTCGATAAGTTTACTTGAGTTTTTTAAATTTGGTTGTTTTTAATTTTTCTTATTAAAAATTAGTTTGGTTTCAGAATTGAACTATATTTTTTTCTTCTTGTATTGAATTATTTCATCTACATGATTTATATATGTAGATTATTTATATTGTCAATGAGCTTATTTAGATTAGCTGGTGTTTTTGTTTTTTTTTCTATGTGTTAATTAATTTGTTTTTTATTTTATTCTTGAATAAAATTAAGTTTTTTAATTGATTTGTTCTTCATATTACATCAATGCAATGTGATTGAACTTCATAAATGAACAATGAATTCCGACCAAATCGATGTAATAATTACAATCGAAAAGATAATAGATAATGTAGTTATTGTCTTTCGAAAATTTTATGACCTCTCATTGTATATGTCATCTACAAACGAATAAAGAATGCCAATCCTAACCAAGAAAGAGCAGTGTGAGCCAACATGTGCTAGTTCCGCAAAGCTGGCAACAGGTGCTCCTCGTTGTTGATAGACAGCCAAGAGAATAAATCAACCGCGTCCTTCACTTGCTACCTTGAACACAGAGCATTGAGCAGCACATGAGCCAGCATGAGGTCAACAAAATACTGGTGGCCGATTTCACCGTCTCTCCACTTCATCTTAGCTGGAGCTCTGCCATAATGTACCCCATCACTGCACCGATTGTCAAAATGCCATGGAAAAGTCATATCAAAGTTATCTATCATACCAGAAACCAACCCAGCTCGCCTGAATTTATCTAATGCAACCCAATTAAATACCTCCATCTTGTTCGGATTAAATGCTAGTGATCTTGCATACCCACCAGTGGCTATTGTTGTCCGGTAAAAGACTTGGGGAACTGCCAACCCTCTCTGCTTCACCGAATCCATGACTTCTTTCCAGAATGATGCAGCATACCCTGCTCCCTCTGAATATGCTCTAAAACTATGCCAATGCACGCCATCATGTAAACCTGAATTCATGATTATAGTGTCTGGCACTGTCTCCTCTGAGAAGTACTTCTTCAACAGATTCCTAAATCCTTCATCCATCAAGGAATTAAATCCTTCATAATTCATTGTCTCATTCCAATGACCATTGAAAATGCTCGTAATTCTAACACTTTGAGATGCATCTTTCGGGTTTGAAAAGTTCATATCAAACCGTCTAGGAACTGATGGTATTTGAGGCAAATCCAACACAAAATTGAGCATGTTTCTTATAGTATCAACATGATTTGAATCACCCCAAAAGAAAATCCAGCGATTCTTCAAGCAATTCCAAGCAGAATCAGCTGAGAAAAGCCTAAATGAACAGTGGCTTGAATACACCCAGCCATTACTCTCTAACAACCCTAAAGAACCACTACACCAGGGACTTTGGCATGGAAAATCTGGCGCCAGACAGCGGTACCGGCCATCATTACTGATTTGGCAACCATCATTTTTAGCTTGCCTAGTCCACCTTCCTAGCCAAAGATCTCTATTGAAATCAGATTTTTCACAAGTTTCAATCTTTGGCAACTGAGCACCGCCCTTAACAACCTTGATTCGAAACTTCCGCAATAGTTTATCAAAAGCAACTCTCTGTGGATAATATTTAAGACCTTGAAAATGCCTAAAGAGCAAAATAAGAGTAAGATTATAATCACCAGAAAAATCAGGATGAACTTGAAGCAAAATAGAGTAAGACCCATTTCCAAAATCCCTGACTAAAGGCCTTGATTTCCATGCCTCCCCTGAAAGATCAGTCTCGAAATAATCGCCACCTGAACAAACAAGATTCTTGGACTCATCCAGAGCTTGAAAACCAAATTCATGACTATCACCAGCCGTCAACTCAATCAAATCTTTACCATCCAGTCCAGGAATCACAATCTCCACCGTACGTGACCCTCTACAAGGCTCCCCTTCAGGAGCTAGCCACCTTGAAAGAAGGTTTTCTGTCACGTTTGGCTCCAATGCAGTCGACACCCACTTCACACTACCATCTGATCCATTCCTTCCTGAGGCTAAATTCTCCAAAACTCCATCTGAATAATTCTGAGCAAAAGAAACATTCTCGTCGTTGTTTAGTACTATGTTAGAACTAGGAGGGACCCTGGTATCAATGTCGTTGTTCTCTTGGGCTAATGGGTTATTGGTGGTGCCATTTTTTGCGACTGTAGAGAAATTTTGAAGGGTTTCTTGTGGCTGGGTTAGAATTGTGAGTGGGTGTTGTGTGTGAGGTTTCTTGTCGTTGCTCTCTTGGGCTAATGGGGTATTGGTTTTGCCGTTTTTTGGGATTGCAGAGAAATTTCGGAGGGTTTCTTGTTGCTGGGTTAGATTTGTGAGATGGTGTCGTGTGTGAGGTTTCAGGGTCAAATATTGCTTCGTGGAGCTTCTTGATTCGACAATGCTTCTAATGGTGCCCCCATCTATGCTCCCAATAACCACCATGCCAAGGAAAACAATAGCTGCTAGTACATGAAGACGCCATTGGAGCACAAAGTTTGAACGGTGAAAAATCCATGACTGGGTCTCTCCTTTTTCAGGCATATCTGGCAGGAAACAACACAGCGAAAGAAGAACAAGTAAAAATTCTTGGAGAATAATTTGACGACAACAAGATTATGACACTCCTAAAAAGGTATAATCTTTTATAGTATATCCCTCTTGAAACAAAAAGCCTCGATTTTCTCGACAAAATAAACAGGAGAAGGGTTTTCTTACTGTTATAAACCCTTTGGGAAGCTAAAATTTTATCTGTGAAGCAAAAAGCAAGGTAATGTAGTTTATTAGTAGTTACACGACAGTAGTGTGCCCTTTTAATACTTGTATATCTATCGTTCTCTGGTTTTCAAATATCAAGAAGAGCTTTTCTATTCAAGAAAGAAGGAGGAAACACAAAACAGCTCTCTTGTTGTTAACTTCAGTTTGCAGGTTCATGTCGGGTCTATGTATCTAAATAAAACTCAAACAAAGGAATCCAAATCCTTTTTTTTTTTCAACAGAAAACATATAAGGATATTTAATCTCTCTTGGTTTGTTTATACAGTTTTGAGTGTCGAAATATATTTCTTACTAGTAGGTTTCCCTGTTGACTTGTATTTATAATATAACACATTTGTAGATAGTTGACTGGGATTTATTAAATTTATTCGAGTATAAATATTTTTCTATGATGAAAAAATTAATTTTGTGTAATGTACAAATTAACTGAAAGCTTTTATTTAGTTTTGAATTAAAAAAATATTTTAATTACATCACATGTCAGGTAACATCTCATGGACTATATATATAATTAAAAAAATAACCATGTAGATAATAATAATTTAGTTTTATTTTAAAATAGTTTTAAATATAATTGATAGTATAGTTAAGGACGTGGTTACAGGTATTTGTTAAAATATTTTTATTTGAAAATATATTAAAATAATATTTTTTATTTTAAAAAAATTATTTTTAATATCAATACATCAAAATAATTTTAAAATGTTAAAAATATATTAATTTAAAATAAATTAAAATAATAATTTTTTAAAAACAAAAATAAATACAATGAAATGGAACACCCTGCAAAACGCATATCTTAAAAAAATCAATCACAAATAAATAATAAATAATCTGTCCAAAAGATCAACCATACACAGACAAATATACATTGAAAAAATCATTAGCATATGGGTAAATACGCGCCTACACAATCAAAAGTCAACAAACATACTATAAATTATTCAAACACAGATAAATCAATGTGTTAATGTTTGAAATCAATTGTTAGAGATGGTCGGACGCTGAAGACTAGGTTTTTTCTTTGTTCTTTTCGATCAGTTCTCTTTTTCCAGTTTTTTTCTCTTGTTTGTTTATTTATTTATTTTTTGTGGTGCAGTATCTAGGGAGCTCTTATCTCTTTTGTATGGGGTTTTTATATACGTGGTCTCCTCTCATAATAGGAAAATTAAATATTGCAAATTTTTATTTTAGTTCATAATAGATCTAGAAACTGTTTTTTCTTTTTTCTTTTACAATTTTCCAAAATCAACTTGATTTCTTTTATTATTTTTTTCTTAAAATTTAATTTTTTTTCCTTATTGTCTTTCTTTCTTGTCACTCGAGATAAGATAAAATAAATGAAAGTGATAACAATTAATTGGATTTCATTGAGAATATATATATATATATATATTTAAAATAAATGAAAGTGATAAGGGTAAAAAATTGATTTATGATAACTATTCTTTATTTATAATATTTATAGTACAAAGATATTAAAAAATTTGTTTTTCTTTGCCCGTATAATAAGTTTGAAGAACAAAATATCATAGGAAAATCCAAAAAGGTTCCAATTTTTAGTTACTAGTCTTAACATGATATTTAGAAATATATTAAAATTATAAAGTAATTAACCTAAAAAAATTCAATAAGTCTAAATTATTAGATGATATATTTTGATATAAAATTTAAAATGCATTAAAAATATTAAAATGATTAATTTTAATATAAAATTTAAATAGTTTAAAATTATTAGGTGGTCAACCTTATATAAATTTTAAAAATAAATTAAAATTGCTAGGTAGCTAATTTGACATGGAATTTAAAATGAATCTAAATTACTAGATAACCAACCTCAATGTTAAATTTAAAACCAAGTCAAAATTGTTAAGCAACCCCAACCTTAACAAGTAATTTAAAATTGATGCAGGAAAATATAATTGGATTGATGAGTTTTATTTTGAAATAAAAATATTAATGAGTATTTACTTGAGTTTAATTCTTCAGAGTAGCATTTAGTTGAATTTATTAAATTTCATAAGTAATTTGATTGATGTGAGGCATATTTTTAAAATCGTTCAAGGAATAGGTTTATTTTATTTTAATTTATTATTCATTATTTTACACTTGCTCGCATATTGCTTAAAGTAAAGAAAATATGCATAAATACTAAAAAAACCTAAAGAACTTCATACGATGATTGAATAGATATAGAATTATTTTAATATTTTCTTATTGACCATAATGCCCTTGATGTGTTGCAGGGATCTCCGTGAACAGAACAGCTACCGACAAGGGCATCTTTGATCGGGTCGAATGGGAGGGGGGCGGGGATCGTCGGTGGGGGCATTATTGTCATTTGGGATGGTGGTTTAAGTTGCCAGGCATCGTGGGGGATAGCTGGTGTCACGTGAGGTGAGCTTTTGAGAACGTGAACAGAACGGATCCACTCATTGGCGTTCCATGAGAAATGAAAATTACCTTTTCTCTTTTTTGTTCTCATAGTTTTTCTTTTTAGGGAATCTGAAAAAAAGAGAGTTTTAAAAATACGAGTGACAAAAGAATCTATAAAAGGAGTATTATTTTTTAGAAATAATTTATTTTTTTAATGTATTGGCCTGATGAATGGGAAGACAATCTTCGAATCACTATAATTATTTTTATTTAATTTGTATAAATATATCATATCAATATATAAAAAAAATATCTTATTCATATCTATTCGGAACATCAAAACTAGATGAATCTTCTTCTAATGACTTGCATCAGTTCATATAAACTAGGTCTCGTTGATAGATAAACTTGATGATTTATTGACCCGGTTTTTAATTTTAATTGAAATTTAAATTAAATTATATAAAAATTAAATCAGTGATTAAAATTCTATTTTATTTTTTAAAAATTAAAATAATATTATTTAATTTTTTATAAAAAAAACTTAAAGCCAACACTATTTTAAATTAATTTACACTGAAACTAATTCTTTTAATTTATAAATTGAGTTTTAGCGCAAGTCATGCGGCAAGCCGAGTTGAATAGCTTTGTTTAAAGCATATTTGACATGATAATATTAAGTATATTCTTAATTAAATTTTAAATATTTTGGATTTAGTATTTTAAAAGTAATTATTTTTTAAAACATTTTTATTTTAAAGACAGATAAATTGTACCGAAGCTGACGATTGCAAACAACCCCAACTAAATTGAAATCTTGAAAAAAATTAAAAAAATTGCGTCATTTATTCCCCGTAATCGGTGCTATGGTCATGAATGTCTGAGTTTATATGCTCGTACATGAAGGTGGTCAGTTATTCCACCGCCAGGTGCGCCTGACAAATGGTGCCAACACATTTTTGGTGTTAGGGTCCATTTATTTTGCTTTAATGTCAGACAGGGATGCTATAACTGTGGGACGGACACGTTTCAATAGATACAAAACGAGAGGGCCTCTCGGTGTCGGCTGCATGTGCTGTACACCACTTCTGTTGTCACTCTCAATTATATTATGAATTTTATCAACCAAGTCGCAACCTAGCACAACATAAGAAAAATAACAAGCACAAAATTACAAAGATTTCAAAAAAAAAAAAAAAAATTAATGTAAATCCTAAAAAAATTAGAAAAAGAGATTATTAAACATGATATTTAATTTCTTAAACTAAATAAATATATAAATAAGAAAAAATAATTTTCCTTAAAAACCACGTGAATCACAAACATACCCTACATCTTTTATTTATTTATTATATTATCTTGTCAAGTTCTTTGTATAATTCAAGTCCAAGTGTGTATATTTTATGAGCTAAATGGTGTGGATTTCAGGAAGATAATGGAGTTTTAGCTTTTTTTTTTTTTTTTTGTCTAATACACTAAAATAATATCAATTCGAAGAAAACTGGACAAAAACATCAGCATAATAAAGACCAGATTGAGAGAGTTCTAAAACATTTGGCATCAGATTGATGTATTTACAGGTTTAAGATTGAATTAAAAATGAATATATAGGTTTAGAACTAAGTTGGGTTTTCTTCTTTTTGAAAGAAGAGGGAATCTAACATCAGCTAAGCTGCTTTTTCAGGCTGCATTTTGCATAGAAGAACAACATTGCTGGGTAGAAAGAGAAGAAGAAATCGCGTTAGGACCTTTGACTTTGATGACAAAGGAGCATTGTGGGGAGGGCTTCAGGCACAAAGTGTTTTACTTTTTATTTTTGTTTTAATTAATATAAATATTTGGATTAATTTATACGTACCTTGTATAAGATTGCATATTTTAAAATTAACAATCGAAGTCTCCAGACATCAATTATTGTATTCTTGTATAATCTCTAAAGTAAAAAAAGGGATATATTTTTCCTTACAAATAAAATATATTTTTATAATTAAAACTTTTTTTTTGTCAAAATAGTTTCACTGGACTCCTTTAATTTTACAACTTGCTATCCTATTGTTCATTTTTATTTTTTTTAGAGAATCACATGTAATATTTACAACTTGCTATCCTATTTATCTAAATAAGCTTTGGAGAGTTTTTTTTTTTTCTTCACTGTTACTTAGCGAGAAAAAACTCCAACATCAAATGGGATGATAACAGACTGATCACATCAGACTTCACAGGTCAACAAGGGCATGATGTCTCATGTCTTTAAGTAATTGTTAGAAAGAAAGAAACATATGGTTGCAGTTTTTCCAGCAACTCATACTATTGGAAGCAAGCCAATCCACCAAGAAAATACATAACACTATTGGAAGCGGATAAAAGTCTATTTCTTTTTATATTTTATTTTTTTAATTATTCTTTTTATTTTTTATTTTAAAATATATATTAATATTAAAAATAAAAAATATTATTTTGATATATTTTTAAATAAAAAATAATAACTAATTCAATACAAGCAAACTTTAAAGCCAAGAGAGGATGTGGCCTGGCAGTGGATCTTCTGTCATTGGTGATGTATCATTTGCACCGAGTTAAAAAGTGATTTTTCAAAGGGTTAATCAAAACCAAAACCATATTAAAAAAAAGAAGTAATTTTTTTTACAACATTACTTTAAAAAGATTTAATAAAATACTGTATTTTTATTTTATTATATTTTTAAACCATAATATTTACTAAATATTATTATTTTTACGCGCAATAAAATAATTATCATGTTTTATAATAGTAATATTTAAATATAAAGCTGATAACTTAATGTCTTAATATATAGTATTATTATTAATCTCATGCTCAAAAGTTAACTACTGGTTGATCCAGTTATATAAATTGATTGGCTAATTAATTTAGTTATATAAAATCATAATTTAAGAATTTTTTTTCAAACATATTTTTTATTTAACTTACAGATTTAAAAAACAGGCTCCAATTAAAATTTTAAAAAATTTATTTATATAATAATAACTATTTTTGTTTTTCAGTATTTCAAATAGTTAATTGAGTCTATCATAACTAGACTAGACAAAAATCCACTCAAATAGATCAAACAAATACATTTTTGACTAATAAAATAAGTGGTCTCAAAAAGATAAAAAATCATACCTGCATTATAGCTAAAAATAAACATAATTTTTAATATGACCATTTAATTGCACACAAATTCTTACAACAGTTTTTGAATATTGTTTTTTATTTTTTAAGTTACCATGAAATTGTTATTTTAATCATTTAAAAATCTTAATTTTAAAAATTTAATAATTGTTTTATGAAACAGTTGGTTAGTCCCTAGTTTAATCGTTAGTTGGTTAGTCCCGAGTTTAATCGATGTTATGATTTATAAGCAATGTCACAATTTAAAATGACAACATTCAAAAGCATATTATGCTGCTATTTTAATTTGCCAATTTTATTTATTTATTTTGTAGCTAACTGTCAAATTTGTCTTACGATCACTCCGTAAATGCTTTTACTGACAAGAAACATAAGCATGACGGGAAAAAAGAGGTGCAGCACCGAGAGCCTAGTGAATATTGAAAAAAGGTCGACGAGGGTCAATTGTGTCAAGGAAAAGGTGTGGTATTGCCAGGCTAAAACCTGCATAGGATAATTCCAACTTTTCTGAAAGAAACCTCATTGTCTACATAGCCAAACCCTTGAACCTTAGCATGATAGAGATGCAGTGGGCACTTCAGGAGAAAACCAGGGGTATTTGCCTTTGGCCTCTGCTAAAAGAAAACAAAATGAACTCCATTTTTAGGCACCCAATTAAAGTTACAAAAGACTAAGAGATCAGCTGTCCAAAACGATGATCCTGTAAGCTGAAAGAAACAAACCAAACTAAAGCTGGCATTAAGTTCACATGCTGGTTACTAATTGACTCAAGGAAGAACAACAAAACCAAGCCATCATTTAAATTACAGTACCCAAAAACTGCTTAGATGCCATAAATGGTGAGAAGAAATTAATTTTTTTCAATGGCCTGAGAAAAACAGCTCTGTCTTCTCTTGATTGGTTTTGTCAAGAAGCACCCAGCTACTCTTAATCGAAAAGAGAGAAAAAAAGGAGCAAACTAAAGCTGAGCACAAATAGAAACTGGAAATGAATAAGAACAGAGAGAAATATGAAAAGCATAAAGAATACAAGGTAAAAGATAAAAGAAAGAAAGATAAAAGAACGGGGAGAAAACACCAGATCAGTTCCAAGGATCATCCCAGCCTTTGGGTCCATCTCTTTTAACAAAATCAACAATTGCCTGGACAGCTTCTTGGACTCTGTTCGAGAGGGAGTGGTTACCATGTTCAATTTCAACTTTCTCCGCACCGCCCATCACTCTGCACAATCTGAAATGTGTACACAAACAAGCATTCAAGTCACAAGTCTCTTTCTGTCAAAAGCACTTGCATTCACGCAGATATACAGCAAAACATGCCCAAAGTCAATACAATAAGGTATGTTTTACTTTGGTTTTTAAATGTCCATGAAAAAAAACAAAGACCAGTTATTGTTGGCTCTATAGTGGATTCAGTGAAAACTCCACACAAGTGAAAACCATCCAACATGAAAGTTTCTGTTTTCACCTCTCTACCAGAGCTTTCTTGTCAACATACTCAGGGACATACTCATCAGCCATTGAAAAGATAACCTGCACAAGAGATGTGGCTAAGTTTTAGGTAATAACAAAGCAACAATATGACAGCATGCTTCTTGAATTGGTAGTTTAGTGCTGAAGCAGACACAACACTATGTTCATCAGTTGAAATTGTTACCACTGGGCATAAAACATTGATTGCAAAATCTTAATGATTTCATACTACCCTTCATACTGCTTTCTCTTTTAAATATCCTTGCATTCTCTCTTAGATACCCCAATGGCAAAACTGGTGAAATCATGATACAAAAATAGTCGGTTCCTTGGTCTAAGCTGCAAACACTTTTCAATGATGCCCCTTTGCAATGGCATGCATTACAAGCATATACCATGAAAAAAAGAATAGAGTAGGAATATCCCTACCTGGCAAGGTGTGTTGCTCATGTGACCAAGTCTCATTCTCAGTTGGTCATCACTAAGATCAGAACTGAACAAGTCATCATCCCCCATGTAGGCACAAAGCGAGTGATACCTGCAAAATGCTTTATTTAGTGACAAAATATAATCCAGTTGTGTGGAGAAAAGGTCAATAAAGGTATATAAAACATAAATGTGAAGGTGTATTTTTTTTTTATTTTGGAACGTGAAGAATTTTTTATATGCAGGAAATTGAGCAGTTTCACTAAATGGACTTCCATGGCATCTAAAGATTTTGAGTACTCAGGACAAGCAAAATGGCAAAACCAAGAGAGCACATGTGATCTCTGAATTCTAGGGAATATTCAATTATATTTTTTAACACTAGCATGGTTGTAATATATTGCATGCCTACCTATAAGCAGTTATTGGGGCAGAGGGATCAGCTTCCTTGGGCATTAATTCTGAGCTCCGACCTTCAGCTATCATGGTTGAAGCCAGGTCTATCATGGCAGCCGTTTCAGGAAGAGTTGCTCTATACTCCCGATCACTAACTGGAGCCTAAACATTCCAATTGGAATTATAAGCAAAAGCTGCAAGTGGGTGCACCAAGCTAGGCAGTAAAATGTTACCACAGAGATTATAAAAAGTCCACGTCCAGCCAATGGTAAAATACACATTCTTTGGTATCAAGATCATGTTGATATTTAGTTAAACATAAAAGCTATTTGAGCATAGAAAAGTTACAAAATGATTGTTCACCTTCAGAATCATCGAAGAATGAGGCACGGTACTAGTACCGAAACCAGTTTAGTAACTTAAACCCAATGGAAAGAACAAATGATACAAATCTGACACTCAACTAGGACACAAGACTGAAACTCAAAATTGTTTATCTGCCAAATGAAAATCATTCAACATAGAGACTTATCTATGCATTAGTGCAACAACTTATGAATCACTTTCAGGAACTTGGATATTGAAGTGCAATAGGTTTTTATTGAAGTAGAAATGATAACTCAAACTAACTGGGGCCATGGAGTACCTGTAAAATGGCAGCACGGACTGCTCGGGAGCACGCAGCATTTGTTCGCATGTAATGCACAATATCCTAGATTCATGTTAAAACAAAAAAGAAGCTAATCTCATATACAAAGAAAGAAGCGATATGATCCATTCAAGTTAATTGTGAAAAATCAATCAGAATTCACCTGACAGCCAGTACTGTGCCCAAGTAGTACCACACCCTCAGAATCTTCTTTGTTGATCAAATAACTCACCAGCTGATCAAGTTCTGAGGCATCCTTCAAGAAAAAAATGAAAGAATATCTTAAAGTTTAAGCAGCAACTTATTAAATTCTAAAACCATGAAAAGACATAATTGTGTATGCGTGTCAGAAAAATATTAATCACTAGGGTACATATGCTAGATTTGGATTAATCAGTGCTTGATTTCATAAGATGAGTTAGAGTTTGGTCCAAGAATAATTCAACAGTCAAAGTTGGAGCTTTAACTAAAACGAAACAAAACAATCCAGTCAACCTAGGAACTCTGTATAAAACGGAATCAGATTCATCCCATATCAACATGCACTTGAAAAGAGAGAATGTACTTGTTTCAAGCTGGAGGTGCCGTATCCGGTATACGAGGATGACATAAGAAGCTGAACAAGTGACCATTTCTCCTTATCCAAAGCAATGGCAAGAGGCTCCAAGTATCTGAAAATCAAATAAAAAAAAATCATAACAATACATCCTAACATAAATTTTCTGCCTTTTGTTCATAGCAACAAAGAAATAAATCTCTATCACTTTGATTAAATGAATGCATTAATAATCTAAAAATCAACAAATTATGTATTAAACAATACATACTCAGTGGCTAGAAAACCATCAGTCAATCCACCGATAAAAATGACCTGTTGTTTATAATCACCGGTTTTAAACGCAACCTGCGGAGAAGCCAATCGAAAAATCGAATCCAAATGCACAAATTTAAATTTCTTGAACATTATTATACACTAAATGTGATGAAAATCGATAAAATAACTGAGCTAATTACGTGTTTCAATTGTACAAATCTAAAAGAGACGCATCGGCTTTTTAATCAAATTTGATTTTAGAGAAAATTGAGAGAAATTAATCAAATCTGACCTGAATAGGTTTGGGTCCGTACTTGAAAAGCACACCACGGAACTGATTCTTGGCTTTGATAGGTCCAGCATTGTATTCACTGGAATTATTCGTCATTTTCACGCTGCCGGATCTATTTGTTCGGCCACGAACAATACCGGAAAACCAGGAAGTTGCCGTCGAAGAAGGTGAGGAAACAGCCGTAGAAGAAGAAGATGCTGATGATGTCGAGAAACTCATATCAATCATTCTTTCGCTGCCATTTACTGTTTAATTCCGTTTCGAACAACGATCTATTTCTTTGGTTTTTTGTTTTGAACAAGAAAACAAGAAACTGTTTTGTTCTCGGCTGTTTGGTATTTTTCTTTTCTTTTTTTGAAAAAAAAAATCCGCCAAATCACGTTTCACTCGAGATTTCTACCATGAAATTACTATTTTATTATTAAATATTATACTATACTTTTAAATGCAGAGAAAAATCAATAATGTTTAGGCTATAAATTACATTGTAGATATTCATAGCATTATAAAAGATACTACTAGTTCTATTTTTTAGTATATAAATAGCTAGCGCGTGTAGGCCACCAGATGCAAGGATATGACTTCGATTTAGCAGTTTGAGATTCAATAGTATTAGATCTAGTTTGGTAGCTAGATCCAGGAATATTGTGTAAACATAAAAAAAAAAGTTGAGCAAAAATTGATCCCACCATTACTGTCGCTTTTTGAATCGATAGCGGCATGATACGTGGCTGTCAATTTTTAGATCGGTAGGGATAATTTTATTGTTGATTTTTGAATTGGTAACGACATAGTTTCTGCTGTCAATTTTTGAATCAGCAACGCATAGTCTTTATTGCCGATCTCTCAATCAACAATGACATGATTTTTGCTGTTGACTTCTGAATCGACAACGACATTGTAAAACCAAATAAAAATTAGTGTCGGACTGACCTATCCTAAGTGAGAATTGGAATAAGAACCAATCTAAAATAACTTAAAAGAGGGATAGGAACCAAAGATATCCAACACCCAAACACCCCCCCTCTCATTTAAGAAGGGTTATAAATGTTAGGAGAGAGGGAGGGTGACCTTTCATTTTCCTCAAATATGGAGTTGGCCCTCTTCCCTCTTTTCTAAAGCAAAATCGGCCAGTTGTATGCAGCAAACATGATTTTTGTTGTTGACTTCTGAATTGACAATAACGTTGTAAAATCAAACAAAAATTAGTGTTGAACTGGCTTGTCCTAGGTGATAATTGGAATAAGAACCAACCTAAAATAACTTAAAAGAAGGATAGGAACCAAAGATATCCAACACCCAAACACCCCCCTCTCATTTAAGAGGGGTTATAAATGTTAGGAGAGAGGGAGGGTGACCTTTCATTTTCCTCAAATATGGAGTTGGCCCTCTTCCCTCTTTCCTAAAGCAAAATCGGCCAGTTGTATGCAGCAGACATGATTTTTGTTGTTGACTTCTGAATTGACAACAATGTTGTAAAATCAAACAAAAATTAGTGTTGAACTGGCCTGTCCTAAGTGATAATTGGAATAAGAACCAACCTAAAATAACTTAAAAGAGGGATAGGAACCAAAGATATCCAACACCTAGACACCCCCTCTCATTTAAGAGGGGGTTACAAATGCAAGAAGAGAGGGAGGGTGACCTTTCCTTTTGCCCAAATATAGAGTTGGCCCTTTCCCTCTTTCCTAAAGCAAAATCGACCAGTTACATGTAGCAGACCTTTTCCCTTTTCCTAAAAAGAAGATCGAAACCGACTAACTACATGCAAATCTCCTAGGGTGCTATGTGAGAAAAGAGCTAGAGGGTTGAAGAAGTGACTGAAAACATGGTGGAAGCTAGAGCCCAAACCTTTCTTTAGAATCGGCAATAACTATGGTTGTAGCACATACATCTCTTCTCCATACAGAAAACCAAAACCAACTAGCGTGAATACCACTTTCCCTAAGTGTGGAGTGAGAAGTGTGATTAGTACTTAAAAATATATTTTTATCAATGTTTTATATCATTATTTTGTACTTGAAGTATCATTAACTCCTTAAGTAAAGCATATTTTATAATAACAAGTTTGATACTACAAAATACCTTTAATTTATGATAAATGTATATCTTAAATGCAGGCCTATACAATAAATTAAAGGATTGATTAATGAGTTTAACTACTGAAATTGAGAAGACAAAGAGAGGGTTAAGCTTAGAAAAAAGATGCTGACTTAATCCAAACTGGAATACTGTTTAGTCACTGAGATCTAGAGCTGTAGATCTTGGATTTCAATTTGGTTTATATGGCTAAAAAGCTAATACATAAGCCTAAAACATTCATGGGAATACAAAACTCAATTTTATTGTTTGGAAGTCCAAATCTTAGCAATAATAGAGAAGTCAGAATTTGTCTTACAACCTAGACACTATTTAGTATTTAGCCTATATCTCAAGTTCTAAAAGTCCAAATGCATTGAATTTTTTGGAAAGTTGAGACAATTTTCTAGAACTTTCATGTGGACAACCTGTTTAAATTCTGATATTAGTAATGATGTTTTTGGCAGATAAGAAGATAAAGATTTTCATAAAGTCAAGTGTTGGCCATCTACTCAACAATTAGTTATCAAATCAATAGTTCTAAATTTTAGCCTATAAAAGAAGGCATTTGCCATGCATTTAGGCATCTTGATTTTCAGATTAAGATTATGTTCTTACTCTCTCTTTATTGCAATGCATAAGTTTTGCTTATATTAATCTCTTGTTTATGCTTCTCATTTTCTTTTCTTAGTTAATTTTTGTCTTATTTATGTTCTTATATTGTTTATTCATGTTTCTCTTTTTTATTATGCTTAGTTAAGTTTATTATGCTAAGGTGAAAAGGTTACACTAATAGTATAAACTCAACGTGGATCTTAATGTTTGATACTATGTTTTGTTTTTGTTATCTTATACACTTTTAATAAGTTGCTTATTAAATAATTAATCTGAATTTGTGTTGTATAACACTTGGTACAACAAATACTTGGCATTTTCATAGCCCAACCACATGGTATAAGCAACACTTGTGCTATGAAAGGAACTTGATTGTTAACATAAGTTATAATCATGAATACCAAACAATATTTACAAGTATTAGCATTATTCCAAAAAGATAACTAATGTAATCATGTTAACAATTTATAATCTGATTGGAGTCTTCTTTGTGTGTGGTTTCAGTTGAGTAAATAAAAGGAGTTTATACTATACTTATTTGAAATACGATTAGTGGATCCTCTAACCTTGACAATTATTTTAACTTTGTTTAATCCTTACATTAATCTTACATCTCAAAGTCCTCTTCAATTTATCATCATCATTATTATTATTTATAATTTATATAATTAATCTCCTTGTAGTTTAACCTCGGTCTTACGAGATTATTTATTACTTTGACACTCTAACACTTGAGAGAAGACTGATAAATTATAATTTTTATTTTATTTTCTCTTTTTATTTTCTTATATTTAACTTTATTTTATTCTCTTCCTATATATGCATGAGAGTTTAGTTACGTACATTAAATGGTAGACTTTGTAGGGTATCCTTATCAAGTTTAAAAAATATGGCTAAAAAAGATAACCAATCACTTTATAATAAGAATAACAAGAATAATTGAGTTAGAACACTTAGAGACCACATGAATCCAATAAGAAGAAGTGTACCCTCATGCATAGTTTTTTCTTTTGATGCATCTCATTTTAATTTTAAGCCATACATTATTCAAAATTTACCTTCTTTTTATGACTTATATTTAGAAAATCTATACTTGTATTTAAGAAAATTTGAGGAGGTTTGTAACACCTACAATAACTTAAATTGTAGCATGAACACCATTAGATTAAAGTTTTTTTCTTTTTTATTAAAAAATAAAGCTAAAATATGGTTATAAAATTCGAGACTAGGATTCATTTATACTTGAGATGAAAAACAATAATAATTTTTTAAAAGTTTTTTCCATCTCACTAAACAAACTCTTTAAAAAGACAAATCACCACTTTTACTAAAAAACTAGAAGAAATATTTTACCAATGTTGGGATGGGTATCAAGACTTCCTTAATACTTACCCTCCTCATGGTTTTGAAACATGGAAAATGATTTCATATTTTTATGAAAGGTTAACACCTAAAGATAGACAAATGGTGGAATTGATGTGCAATAAAGCTTTTGAAGATAAAGACCCTAATGAAACAATGAAGTACCTAAACTTGCTAGCTGAAAATGCTCAAAATTAGGACACTATATGCACCAAGTAAAACTCAACCTCATGTCATGACCAAATAGAAAGAAATCGATGATGAAAAGACATTGAAAATATTGTTGCAGATTATTTGTTAAAATTGATAATAGATTCGATGTCCGACATCACATCAATTAATGATTACTTTTCAAATGATTTTTTATTTTCTCTTAGTTAAATGCCTTGGTTTGCTAAAAATATCAATTTTCTTGCATCAAGATTTTTGCTAACTCATTTGGATAACCAAGACAAAAGAAAATTTTTGAGCGATATGCATAATTTTTATTGAGATGATCCTTATTCAAATATTGTTCTAATCAAATATTTCAAAAATATATTCCCAATAATAAGGTAAGTAGTGTCATTAAATTTTATCACTCTAAGACATGTGGGGATCATAGTTTGGTAAAAAAAATGGCTATAAATTTTTTATTAATGTTATTATTAAGATGGCAGAGTAAGAAATATTGACTCTTGGACGCATCTTAGTGAACATTCATAACAAGGTATATCACACACTTCTTAAAATATTCAGGTTTATAAATTCTTGGATTTTTATCACTTGATTCTACTCATATACTTATTTAACAAGTATTTATTAACTTTTATTTTTACACACACTTTAACATATAATTATGGGTTGCACATTGAATTATTACATTATTTATGTTCTTTTATTAAAGATAATAATAAAGGGAAATTGATACTATATAATTTGCAAAAAAAAGGGTAATAAATATATTAAAATAAATAAATAAAAATATAGATAAGTTTGGTTTTATAGTCTCCCTAACCTAAGTAATTAAGCCCAAATGGATGTTTAAAAACATAATACCCTAAAATCTACTGACTTAAGAGCTATTGACCCAATGCTTGTTACGTGGATTGAGAAGAAAGCTTAACAAAATCAAACATTGCACTATCTACATTTTAGTAATTGCAATTTGAGTTACTAAACTTTAAGGGGTGTCTCAACACTTAATGTCATAAGACCAACTAGTCTGATAGTTATTAGCCTAACGCTCCTTACATAAGTTCATGATGTATTGTGTTGTAAGTTATTACTTGAAAAAAAGAAAATAATAATCCCAACCCAAGAAAATTAACCTTAAACATTATAATAAAATTTTGAATTCTTCCAAGAAAAGCCTCATAGCTATGTTTTGATATATTAAACACAAAATGAAGGTTTATTAATATCTTGATTAAGAAGTATGAAGCAGATATATAAATTTAATAAGAGTTTGTTTATTTGGATATATTAATGAAAGTTAAATGATGAATGTCTTGCTTTTGAAATTTTATAAATTGTTTTTCTACTTTAACACTTTAATTACTAGAGACTAGTAATAAATGGGTTGAAGGTGAATTAGAACTTAAAAATGCATCCTCATTAAGATTTTATGTCATCATATTGCACTTAAAGTATCATTAAATTCTCTATCTTAAACATGTTTTATAATAATAAGTTTGATAATATAAAATAGCTTTAATTTATAGTAAATGCTTATTTTAAATGCAAACATATCTTAAAATTCAAAGGATTGATTGATGTGATTAACTATTAAGAGTGAAAGGACAAAAGAAGAACTAAACTTAGAAAAGAGATATTGGTTCAACTTAAACTGGAACACCATTGAGTCATTGGGTCATGTTTGAAGCTGTAGATATTAGATTCCAGTTTGGTTTATATAGCTAAAAACTAAGATATAAGCTTAAAATATTCATGGGAGTCCAAGATTTCATTCTGCTTTTTTGAAGTCCAAATTTGTTCTGTAGTTCAGATACTGTTTAATATTTAGTTCATATCATAGTTTTAGAAGTCCAAATAAGCTCATTATTCTTTTGGTGGAAAGATGAGACAGATTCTAACAACTTTCATGGGACTACTTTGTCAAATTCTAACTACATCAATGTCATTTCATTTAAGCAAAATGCTTGAGTGCTATTGTTCACCAAGTCTAAGAGACAATCAACACTAAACTAAGAATTTTCTTTTAATTATCTTTTTAATGGGTTGGGATAAGACAAACAAATGAGGTTCCAATAAGATAATTTATATTTAATAGTTTATTATAAATTTTTAACATGATCATATTAATTATCTTATTTTAGTAATACCATACTTTTAAATATTATCAGGAATTCATGATGCTAACTTATGTTAACAACAAATTAAGTACCTTTTATAACAATGATGTTAGCCTAACACTATGAAGGATCAAACATTTATTGTACCAAATGTTATACAATACAAATCTAGATTAATCATTTAACAAAAAAAAGTATTAAGAATTAGTAAGATAAAAAGATAAGACATATTAATAACAAATTTTATTAGATATAAATATTGAAGTCCATGTTGAGTTTATATTATACATATTCTAACACCATTAGTGAAATCTTTTCACCTTAACATAATTAATTTAGCTAGATATAATGAATAAAAAAACATAAATAAATAAAATAAGAACATAATTATAATATAAGTTAACTAAGAGTATGAGAGGAAATAAAAAGCATAAACAAGAGATCAATAAAAAGCATAACTCCTTAACTAAAGTATGTTTTATAATAATCTATCTAA